>JAVFBX010204058.1:0-12405 GCA_034783855.1 Mopalia kennerleyi | reverse complement strand
CTCTGTTAACTTTGTAAAAGCTTTGAATTAACCTCACCATATTTACCCTGCTTTGCCCTGATAGTGCCTTGCAATAGAAGTTTAACCAGATTAACTCTTTGTTTTGTTGAACACACGCGGACAGCTTAAGATACCATAAGCTACAACAACAACAGCGTGATGTTATGACTGCCGCGACTTTTTTAACCCACTCGCAGAGTATTTTCCGGCTTACTGGTTATAAAGACTAATTGTGGACATTGTATATGCGGTATACTGTGGCACATTATAGCCTGGTTACATTGTATTGATATACCTCTGTTCGCGGGAATTATATTTCGCGCAAAATTTGTAACCGCGTAAACAGTGAAAATTAGTTCCACGCAAAAATAAAGTACTTTACAGTATTAAATGATTCTCCTTTCTGTTTTTTTTTCATTACATTATTCAACAACATTATTTGGCTAGTAAAACAAGACAGTTAAATGCTGTTAAATCAACCATAGTCCTGGACATTGCTCCACAAAGCTATCTAAGACTAAGCTGATTTATTATCATGATGACACAAGGCCTTCAGTACTGGTGGTCATGACAATAAAGTTGAACTTAGGCTAAGATCACTTTGTGTAACAGGGCCCCTGATACAAACACTATGAATTGGTCAGTTCAGATATAAATTTGATGTTTTTAGGAGAAGCCTATTTTCCCCAGTCAGGAAGTTGACGGAGTAAAGTTAAAATCGCCCCCACCAAACATTGATGAAGATTTTGCTCGCACGATGAAAGCCACAGGAGATGAAGCTATGGAGACAGACACTGTAGCTGTTATCTCCCCTGATAGTCGCTGTAACATTAAAGATACTGGGTAATTATTATGTCGCCATAGAAACTAACACAGTAGTTGTTGTTTCTTCTTTTAGTTATAACAGCAAAGACGCTAGGCAGTTTTTATCACAAGCGTGTGTTCCACCTTACCTTTAAAGACACCTGTTTAACGTAAACTCTATTAAAAACTTAAGGTAGGAAGCATCAATTCTATTGAATGGAAAAAACTCCATTTTTCTACATACTTATGTTGATATTGTCTTTCCATATCTGCTGTCAGACTAAAAAAACTCAAAATAATTCTTTCAAAATTAGAAAAAACAGAAGACCCCATCATGTTTTACTGCCTGAATTGCCAAAAAGATAAACTGTAAGCCATTGTTCAAAGTCCAAAAAACTTTGTACAAATGTTCCTTGTAACTGGACGTGTGAGATTGAGATTGAGTCTCACTTGCCTAGGTAGAATTTTTTTCCTGCTGTATAGTTGAAAATCGATTGTCAGATTTTTGTTACGATGTCAAATAGAGTAGGGTTTGGTCTGTACATCCCTGTTCAGCCTACAGATTGTGCCAAAATCATAAATTTAGTTTCCAGAATGATTTCAAAACCCCTGAATCTGATAATAAGATTCATTTTAAACATAGGAACAGCATTTCAAGTGCTAAGAGATTCTCTATAAGTAAACTTGTGGGGATGTGAAGACAGACTCTTCTCGCGTAAACTTCGACCACGGCTATAGAGTCTGTCCGCACTACATATTAAACTTTTAAAAAAAACATGGCCGTCATGTGTCCCATTAACGCACAGTCCCATTAACGCACAGTTTGTTGAAATTGAAAAATATTCAGTCCGTACTGTTAACTATGACGAACTTGGTATATGATTCGCGGTTGTTTACTATTATGATCTAGGTCACACGTGTTTTAAAGTACAGACTGAATACTTTTCAACTTCAACAAATAAACCTCAAATTAATTTATTTGTTAATCAAAAGAAAGGTTTTGGGTTCGATTTAATGTTCGAAATATTTTTTAAAATTGACTTATCAGAAAGCCAACTGTGCGTTAATGGGACTATGTAGTGCAGACAGACTCTATAGCCGTGGTCGTAGTTAACGCGAGAAGAGTCTGTCCACGCGAGACTAGCTGGCATGCAGTAATTTACACTAAGTATTCTAAACTCGATCTAAAACACCAATAGACCAGAAAATAGCACAAATTCAGATAGCAACATTGATTTTCCTCTGGCATATATTTGGTCTTATTGAGGTCTTGTTTATTTTCAGAGAGATTGTGTATGATAAACTCGAAGGCATTCCATACGATGTTCTTCTGTCGAGAGTAGATGTCGGTACTGGTTTATATGGCACATTTAACTTCTATAAAATGCAGGTAAGTGCTACCATTTATCTCGAATGTGACTGGATTATTTTTATTCATTTTAAAATAAATCTAAAACTTTTAATGTTGCTAATTTGTTGGTTACTGGGATTTGCTGGTTCTTTGTGCCGATTCCTTTGGACAAGAGAACAAATCTGTTATATGTACATATCCCTTCTGTCAGGCTGATGAACTTCTCTGAGCCAAGGAGCAACAGGAAGTGGATGTCTTTTGCACTGCCCAGATGTTTGAGAGGGAGCTTCCTGTTGCCTCTGATAACTAAGGGGCAACAAGGGACAGATCTGTTTCTGATGTTTTTGTACAATATCTCGTGATTGTCCCCATCTTGCCATGTTTTTCTTTATTCTTTTGTGATTTTTAATCACAAAATTCAGTAATTTCAATGGGTGGTTTCCTTCGCCCATTAAGTTAACAGACAGTCATATGAGTGAAATTGCATTGAACCTGCCAGGAGCTCCCTACTGCCCTTGACGGGTGGGTGGTTGGAGCGAGCTTCATGTTGAAATAGCCTAAAGTACAACATAGAACCAGAATCAAACAAGCGCTGCTATTATCTAAGAGGCAACACGAAGCTGATCTGTTTGTGATGTGTTGTTGTGATTGTCCAGTCTTGTCTTCCCAATGATGTCACTGGTGACTGCTTTCACCCATTACACTTGGCACACTGTCATGTGCTAGAAATAACTATTAGTGGAGGGGTTCACCCCAATCATAAACAAAACACTGTCAGTTTGCAGAATTTAATTTGTAGTATTGCACCAAACTGGTATCCTATCCTTGTCATGTCTTGTTATTTGTTGTTACCAGTGACCTCAGTTAAACTTGACCTGTATTTCAGATTGTGAAGCAGAAAGGTCAGAACGTATATGTATTGTTCAGTTGTTGTGGTCGGATTGGAGAGACCGGCCAGTTCCAACATACACCATTCACCTGCCTTTGGGATGCTGCCAAGGAATTCGCCAAAATCTTCAAATCAAAAACTGGAAATGAGTGGGCCAATTTCAAAAAGTTAGTCCACAATCTTACTTAGCGGCCCGAAGATACATCAGCCCTCTGGCTAAGGGTACCCTAAATCACTCCGAAATTCGTCTATAAAATTACTTTTTCTAGAAGCTATTTAAAGGCTGAGGGGCAGAAGATAAATTTTTCGGTTAGAAACCATAAACATTTGTCAGAAATTTCGAAACCGTTATCGTGAAACCATTATAAATGAAGCTGGAAGTTAGAATTAGTGATGGTCAATGGGAAATAACTGTGTCTGGTATTTTTATTGCCATTGTGGTGATAACAAAAATAGGTCAGATTCAGAAAATGAAAGTACATGTAATACCCTGTAGACCTTATATCATGACATTAAATACCAACCAGTAAATTATGTAGACCACAGTATTTGTCATTGTATTTCAATCTTCAGAATTGCTTTTGAGTGCATGGGGTGTTCTCATAGTCATAGACATTTGTTTTTATTTGTTAATGCGCAACTATTTAATTTTGGAAGAAACAGAAGAACTGGAATTTCAATTAAGTTTTTAAAAAACGATGGGTTAATATTTTGTCTCTAATTGAGTTGTTCCCCCAGCTTAATCACAAATTTAGAGTAATAAAACTGGACTTCTATGAACCCCTGGTTTTATATATGTGTTCTGATTTGCAGGTTATACAGGTAGACGATGTGAGACCAGGCTGAACACCTGTGTAGCTGGCCTGTGTTGGAATGGAGCCACCTGTCAGCAGACACAGGGTGGTTACAAATGTCAATGTGCTTCTGGTTACACAGGTAAGGTTATTGAATTCACGAGTTCATTTTTTTAAATTTCTTTCAAATCGATAAATGTACCTCTGTTTGACTTGGATCCTCTGGGACTATCCATGTTGCAACCATCTTGTATGACCTTTTATCCATGTAGTGCTAATCCTATGTGACTTAATCCATATAACATCTATCTTTTAATCCATTTATCGTCAATCCTGTTAGACTAGCGTTTAATCCAAGTAACACCAATCCTGTCTGATTTTTTAATCCATGTAGTCAATCCTGTGTGACTGTTGGTCCACGTCGCATTAATCCCATGTGACAATTTATCTATGTAGTGTCAATCCTGTTTGGTTGTAGCGCTAATCTGTTGCTGTACTTATAGATCCTTTTGTCAAAACTATGCTCAAATTCCTAAGTATCTGTCCACACCCACTAATGTCTCGCCCATGACGGCGTCATGCTTTACTTCCTCTCCTACATCTGTATTAGTCCTTGATTAACCTACTTGCTAGTGAATCTAGAAAATGTAGGGGAAATGAAATGTCCATGTATTTAAATTATTGGGGATATCGGGATATCGAAAACCTAGATGTCCAAGTTGCCTTTGTGAAGTTAAATAGTGACCCTTCATTCTTTCTCTGACTAAAACATATGTTGATCAAAACCCACATTATTCACTCACAGCAGTTTGAATTACTAGTATAAGCATTACATAAGGTCATGTAATCCAAGATTGAATGTAATTGTGTCTTGATCAAATTGACACCTGATAATCAATCTTATTTTCATGATATAAGTTTAATTTATTTAAAATGAAAGTTTACCTGGACTAGCTCAGGAATTTTTGTTTTGAATTTATAATATTTGTTGTTTTTCACAATTTATATCTGACTGTTTTATTCAGGAGCTCATTGTGAAGAAGAGAGGGATGAGTGTGCCATCTTTCAGCCATGTCAAAATGGTGCCACCTGTAGTGACTTGTTTAATGATTTCTTCTGCACATGCTCTCTGGGGTTTACTGGTCGTAACTGTAGCACGAACATGGATGACTGCAGGCCTGGGTACTGCCTCAACAACGGCCTCTGTCAGGATGGGATCAATGCTGCTTCCTGTAATTGTTCTGCAGGTTTCTTTGGTAAGTCTTATGACCGTGGAACAGTGGAGGAGGTTTTACAATTTAAATTGAGTTTTTTTTTTAAGTATAAATTTGATTACATGTTACTTAAATTATGATAGCAAGGTGTGTTTATCAACGAATGTATCCAACACTTTTTTTTGTTTGCAGGAGATCGATGTGAATCTGAGATTGATGAGTGTGATTTACCCACAATGCTTTGTCAAAATGGAGGAACCTGTGTTGACCTTGTAAACGGTTTCCGATGTCAGTGCCCTGAAGGCTATTCAGGTAAAGGCCCGGAATCTTCCCCCATTATAACTGCATGTGCGTCATCCTGGAACAACAGTGTTCTTGTCTGCTGTGGAGTGAACCATCATCTATTTATTATTCTTCCAGTGCTAAGGAAGGACAGCCAATAGATGGCTGTCTTAACCTTTCACTGGAGGAATAATAATTTCCCAACGTAGCAAAACTCATCACATTTTATAGATGTGATAGTACTGTTGAAATACTGTTGAATGCGGCCTCATACATCAATCAATGAAATCTCTGAAGAGTGTCTATGCTGAAGATTAGTATGAGACTCCCTCAGTTTGTGTTATTGCCCTGATGCCCCGGTGCCTAAGGGCAACATGAAGCCGATCTGTTTGGGATCATGTGGTTGTAATGTAGGTATTACATCCTGTGACTGCTTTCTCTTTGTTCTGTCTTTGTTTGTTGTCAGTGGTGTTGAGGTTTTTTAATTTTTAAATTGGTCGGAGGCCAGACACATGTTTGTCTTGTTTCAGACATGCATTTTGTGTCTCCTGCTAAAATCAATATAAGTTTAAGCAAACACACCGTACATATGCAGAACATGTACTTGATGGAGCTCCAGAACAGGATGGACAGAAATCCTGGGTTCAGAAGTTTTTGGGTAGATTTGTAAAGTAGGCGCGTACATGTAGGTTTGTGACACGTATATCTTTAAAATGAGCAGCACAGCAGACAGATGTGAGTCGCAATGACTGGCACTTACATTTTATTCAGTGGCATAGTTAGCTTTTCACACCTCTATTGCTGTTTCTAGTCTGTACGGTGTATACAAGTCATGAGAACGTGGTTACACTCTACCTATTTAGTACAGTTCACATATTTTACAGTTTAAATAAATAACTGGCTAATTTGTCTTTTGAATTTGTTTTTGTTATTAATTGTACTTAATAATAGTGTGCCATGTTTAATGCTAAAGTTCAGGATTAGACATTGACACTTTCTGAAGAAAACCAACATACAGATCTATTAAATCGTCCAGCACTCTCTCACTATGGACTCATCTTCAAGATACAAGAAAGATACAAGAAATTTTATGTCAAATAATGTTTGCAAATAACATAAGCACTGAAGTGCTTTTATATCATGTCACATGGTGATATTCAAGACCGAGAAAAGACAAAGACAAGACTAACTGGTGGTTAGACACTTTATTAGTTAATCCACAACTGGTTCATTCCAGGCAGTAAATACCTGGAGAAGAGATACAGAAATGACAGGAGGGTATTTCAAGTGGCGTGTAACTGCGCCTTACATCCCAGAAATATGCCTAAAATACCTAAGCTATCAATGACATTCATACGTTATGCCCACTAACCTCTTCCAACCTGCATAGTAAACAATTTTTTGTAATGAGTCCTGTTGAAAATATGAAGAAAATCATTAGCATTGAAGGATTATGATTGATAGGGGATGTCGTGATGCATCAAGGACAATGGATGAGCACTAAAGAGCAATTAACAAGAAAAAGATTAATTGTTGTGACATTAATTTTCATGCGGTTCCTATTTTAACTTTCAGGCATAACATGTGGAACAGAGCTGAATTTTTGTAATCCAGATTTCTGTTTAAACGGAGCTACTTGTCTACATCAACCTGATACTTATATCTGTGAATGTCTACCTGGATACACAGGTAAGGCCCAATACTTACATCCGTCAAAATGTCTACCTGTAAACACAGGTAAGGCCTAATACTTACATCCGGCAAAATGTCTACCTAGATATACAGGTAAGGCCCAATACTTACTTACATCAATGTCTTCCTGGATACACAGGTAAGGCCCAAATCGCCCAATACTTACATATCTGTCAATGTCTACCTGGATACATAGGTAAGGCCCAATACATTCCTCAGGGCCCAAGACTCGAAAAAATGTGGATATTGAACTACGTTCCCAAGGACTTTTTCAGTCCGCAATCAATTTCAACAAATCAACAACAAAAAAACACAATAACCTTTTTTTTGTACTCGGCTGTAAAATCAACAAATATATCATTTTATTAATGCACTTCTTCAGTAGTGCATGTTTTCCTGCTGTTGATAGCAGAGCCAAACAGAGTCTGAGGGCCCTACTCCGATGATCAGCATTGTAGTTAATCTGATTAAATGTCTTACAGGTGTCTTATCAGGCCAAAAATTGCGTCTTACAAACTAACTACATGTATCTGCATCTTAAAATAGCTGCTGACCTTCAGCTTGCTGCTTATGTGTTGTTAACATAAAAAATATAAGGTTTTAAAATATAAATGCCAAGTGACACTTACTAGAAGGAATAACTGAGTGATCGGTTGAAGAAAGTGCACAACTCACTGTTGTTGTTGTCTTGTGTACATGTTCAATCTGGTCAAAATACCAGAGCGTGGAGAGTCAATAAATTGAAAGTACTGTCCCAAGATGGCCCGCAAATCCTTTTTGCTGGAAGCAGGAACTTCGGGAATATCAATTGTTTGGTTTCAAGTAAACTTTTTACACAAAGAGTAGTGATCAGAAATAATGGGGATTGTTACATATGCCAGAATTAATGTTACATTCTGTGTTGAATTTAAGCAAAAATTATTATTGAATGAACTATACCACAGCCTTGAGATTCAATGATCTTATCCCTCTAAAGACTAATTCCTACTGTTCACCGTTACTAAGATGTTGGGTAACATTGCGCCCTCTTAACATACATGTTACTAGGAACTGACTCATTCACTCAAATTTCCGGTACCGATAAGCTTGTTTCATCTTCTATATTTAATTATAAACAATTTGTGACGGAAAAAACGGACAATGTAACACATTGGCTATTAAATGAACCATTTTGTTTGAAAGTTCCACACAGTGATGCGGAGAGATATCACCAATAGCGCGATATCTATCCACACAGTCATGTGGATAGATATCACCAGTAGTGATATCTATCCACAGTCATGTGGATAAATATCACCAATAGTGATATCTATCCATACAGTCACACGGATAGATATCACCAATAGTGATATCCAATCCTGACCATATCGCATCAAAGCACACCAAATCATGCCAGAAAGTATCAACTCACATCATCTCATATTCAAACCTTCCACAATCAGCTATGAATGACCAATCATCGCGTTCAAAATGGATCACATGACAGTGGGAAGCTACCATAAAGAGAAACTAGTGATATGCAAAAAACAAGACAACTTGCTGAAATTGAGCACAACAAAGGGTGTAGAGTTCAGAGGTTAAATATATGCCTGGAGTGCCAATGAACTATGCTGGAGCTTTAGATTATTCATGTATTGCTATGGTTCAAATCTTCTCTAGTTTTCGTTAGTGGGGCAATATGTTGTTGTTGTAGTACACCCCCATCTAATAAGTGAAATTCTCTCAAACACAAAGTGAAGCACCAATCAATCACTCCTACAGGTCTCTGTGGGGGAACATCCTGCATTAGTATCTACTTTCTGCTCATTTAAATTAAAAACGTTCGCCCCAAATAATACCAACTATTCTCAATGACCAGGATTGGCTGTACAGGTGGGTGTCATTCTTAAAATCATACATGTACATTTCCCAGGCTCTATATAGCAGGTTGATATACCCAGCTTCATCGTAACATGCTGCTCTCTGTAAGTTGTTGTAGAGTTACCCCCCTTGATTATAATCTTCCCATTTATAAGAAAGTATCTTTGCTTATCAATAAACATTTACATTTCTTGAGAAATATTATATAATTATTTCAGATAAAAACTGCTCAACCGATATCTCTGAGTGTGCCCCACAGCCTTGTCAAAATGGTGGCAATTGTTCTGAACCTTTCCCGGGGACTTACCGATGCTCCTGTCCATCTGGCACTGATGGTACAAACTGTGAAGACATCATCACTGCAAGCTTCAATGGCAACAATGCTGTAGATTTACCTCCCTTGAATAGGATCTTCAGTTTTAGGAGGAAGAGACAGACTGATACTGATGTAAAAGTGGAATTTTCTTTCAAGACTACTTTAGTGAACTCCGGAATTCTTTTGTTTGCAACTGGGGTAAGTTTCAACATAACTTTTTTACCTGAATAAAATATAGAAAGTGTTGGAAAGAAATATCATTTATTGTTTGTAGATTTACTTTTTAAACAAAATTTTTGCTATTATAATGAATTTCATATTTTCCTATGACAGACGAATGTGGCTGGAAGGCCCCAACATCTAGGGCTGGAGTTTGAGGATGGACAAATACGGATGTCAATTGAACTGGGAGAATCTGCGGCCGTTGGCAAGCTTAGAGTCACAAAGGATGCTTCTGGGATAGTAGATCACATGGTCAGAGTTCATGTCCGCGAAAATGATGTTGTCTTGACTCTTGACCCATTATCTTGTGACGGCTCAGAGCTCTGTCAACTCACACTTACTCATATGAATATTGAACAGGATATTAGCTTGAACGAGCGTTTCTATATTGGAGGTGTGCCTGATTTCACTCCGTATATCCGCAGTAAATTGGAGTCCCTTGATGGGTTCACAGGGTGTTTCAGCGTGAGTAAAAACCGTGATTTAGTCTACGTCTATTTATATATGCATTCAAAAGCAAACTTGTAAACCTTAGCTTTTCTTTATACGCATGTAACTACTTCAAGTTGATTTAAAATATCTGTCCTTAACATTGTAATTAATTACTTTCAGCAAAGAGGGCTATCTGAACACAAACTGCTTGTGCAATTGAATTTCAAAATAATGTTTATGTTCTAATAAAATAGTGTCTGATATTTTTAAAAGCTTAGAGATATTTACGGTATTCAGAATGGTACTACAGTTTTGAAAAGTGTTTAGGTGTGTGAACATTATCTTGTTTTTCGTTATTTAAATGAAGCTTAAATAAGCAATAGCCTCAAGTAGTGGCTTATTGGTTAGTGTGCCGCCCTACTAATCCTACTTTGGTGTGCCACTTACGAGTACGAGTCTAAAGGCTTTCCGGTCTATGACCGTTAGGTTAATGGCAAGGAACAGTGTGAAATGGATAATCATAATGGATATTTCACCTTTTATTTATTTTCCTTTCAGAATTTTTCTGTTGATGGACAAAAAGTAAGCCTACAATCTCAATCCTCCCCAGACATTTCTGTTTTACGATTACGCCGAGCTACAACGGCACCCTCTCTTGGCTGCCATCCTCACACACCTTGTCCCACAGATATGTGTCAAAATGGCGGCATCTGTGTGGATTTATGGACTCACAAAGTGTGTGAATGCGCACCAGGGTTCACAGGTGACCTTTGCACTCTGCAGGTCATGTCACATTTCTCTGGCAATTCTTTCTACCATTTTGAGGGAACCAACAAGATATCCAGGATCACGTTCAATTTCACCGTCTCTGGTTCTACATCTGGCGTCCTGCTTTATACGGTAACCTATACTCTTTGTCTTCACTGATTGTTTGATTCTCTTTGAAAAATTGATATCATAAGGAGTCAATTTTTCACCACAAATTAAAATGCTGTGACATGTGTATAATTTGATTTTAAGAGGCTATTAACTGTGAAATAATTTATTCGTTGTTAATTAGAAAGTGAATAGCTAGGTAACAATTTGGTCCCATTGAAGTAAAGGCATGAGACTGTCTTTGGTCATGTTGTGAAAGAAGTACCTGTTCTTCTTACTCTACTCGCCCTGTGGGGGAGCGGGTTGGCCAGTCCTGCAGAATACTCCCTCGGCTTCCGCGGTCAATCGTAAGAGGCGAGAAAAGAAGAGCTTTCTGTTGCATTGGTGTTCTACGAGCTAAAGGGAACAGAAGCTGATCGTTTTATTTTTGTCTCCATCGTCATATAAGTGGAATACCCTTGAGTACGACGTTAAACACCAATCAAACAAACAAACAAACAATCTTACTCTACTTAAGAACAAATATTCAGCTGATTATAGAAGTAAAAACCCGGGTTATCAAAGACCACACAGTCACATTTTGTATCAAATATGCTGATGTATGTTGATGTTGATTCTGCTTTCAGTATAACCCATCCTCTATGTTGATCTTGCTGTTAGAATCGGGTTCACTGAAGCTCCATCTAATGGTTGCTTCCAGGAACTATGAGAAGTCTGCAGGCTCTAATCTCAGTGATGGGGCCTGGTATCATGTCCAGATCTTACTCGGGGCAGGACAATATATCCTGGAGGGTACGCAGTTATTTTCTGTTCTGTTTGGACAATGTCTTTTTAAGTTTTCTTGAGAGGTAAAGGTTTACACCTGTTCGTCAGCCAGTCTGGACAATGGCTTTTTCATTATGCTAGATAGGTTTAGGTTTACACCTGCTCGTCAGCCAGTCTAGACGATGTTTTTTTTCCATTATTCTAGAGAGGTATAGGTTTGCACCTGACCATCAGTCCATCTGGATGATGTTTTTCACATTATGTAAGAGAGGTAAAGATTCACACCTGTCCTCTACTCCTGCTCCTCTGTGAGCTTCTCTCAAAGGCAGTTATTATTTAGCTATGGAGGAATATTAAATGTCCAGTAAAGCACTCATGTTATTGTCACACCCTATCCTTATATAGGTCAAATATTCTAAAGCAGTGTTTGGTATACAAATCAATCCATTAATCTTAGCGCCCACGGCTGTGGCTTAGTGGTCAGTGAGTGTGCTTTCTAAAGCCTACTTCGATGTGCCGTTCAGAGGATCGAGTTCGTCTGTAAACCATCAGATATATGAGTGAGTCAGACGATGTGGCTCTGGCAATCGCAGGGTGATTTTTACGAGGTTTCCTCTCAGTTTTCCACCGTAATTAGGCACAGTGTTAAGTGGACAATCTATTGTCATATAAGTGAAATACCCTTAAGTACAATGTTAAACCCCAATAAAACAAATATTTTATTTTATCACGCTGTATTTCATCGTGTTCCTATCTTGGTGGTGAACGTCTCTTTCACGCTGTTATGTTATGACCAAAGTATGATGAAAAACACAATCAATAAATGAACTTAATTTTGTATATTTAAGTGTGCCATGTACAATATATTTTTGATTACAGTATTTGATGAAAAGGGAGATAATCGTGGT
>JAVFBX010204047.1:0-12406 GCA_034783855.1 Mopalia kennerleyi | reverse complement strand
ATAAATCTTCAAAATCTAGCAAACTCACAAAATCCCTATTGGCTGTATGGGTGAACATGACATGAACAATTAAACAACACTTGATTAGACACAGGACAGAAAATCGATTCATGAATCTGTCCCCTCTTTGACCCTTCCCTTCAAAATATCTTAACAGTTTGGGCGTCAAGATCCATTCCTGAATCTCTTGTTAATATTATCTTGACTCGGTCTTTGTACAAAGATCGAAAGCAAAATCAGGAGTGGTGTTACGGTTGTAACCAAACAGCAAGAAAACGATCAGCGATTTTATTTGCTTACAATAACAATAATAGCAGAATAGGTTATTCTTTTACACTTAATGTGGCAATTGGTAAACTACTTCTTTTTCTTAGAGTGTGAATTTACTTTTTTTGACAACATGTATGTTGATCCAGAATGAGATCTGTCCTAAACTATAGGTTCTTAACAGAGGTGAATTGTATTTATTGAAAGCCAGTAAATAACATTCACCTCACAAATCTGGTTATTTTTTTTACACCCAACCTTATTCTGCCTACCACACTTCTATTGAATTCACCGCAATTTCTACTATCAGGTGACAAAATCCGCAGCACTCATTGGATTACCTAAAGGGAAAGACAACTATTTTAAGACTTAAACAATTATTTGTATTGCATATTTTCAAAAACAGAGCATAGCCGTTGATTAGTTAATTTAAACAGCGGAAATGACGTCATTGTTTGAAAACACTGTAGTTATATCGTTTAGTCGTATCTGTCCCCTATTGCCTGCACTGGTAGATGCTTTCATATAAAGCCGAAAGTGGGGGTAACGTCTGCAAGCGAAACAACAACAACAAACAACTGCTTGTACATATATCAACCTGGTACTAAAAATATGATTTTTTGAAACTGCATGTCAGCTGAAAACATGTTAAACGTACGTGTTACTCAAATATCTATTTTGATATGTATACAAAACGATTTTTATTGTGCTTGGATGTTTCCAATACATACACAAGCAAACGGACACACTGATGACCGACCGTGTTTGCGAACAATGACGTCAATCCCGCCTGTTAAATTAACTAATAAACGTCTATGCTTACTCGATTGCAAGTTCAATGCAGATGTTTGTCTTTGAAAATATGAAATAAGAAAAAAATAAGTTTAGGTCGAAAAACAGTTGTCTTTCCCTTTAAATTATCGCAGCTCAGTTTCGTCGAAATCGAATGCAAAGATCAGTGACATATCTTTACCGATTTAGCGCTCAAATCAACGCTGCTTGATTCTCGACAAAATGTAATAGCCGACCATTGTCGAAGACAAGCAAAGTCTAATCTACTGTACGTGTTTTAATGATGGGCAACAACAAATACCGTGAAATTTGCCTAGTGTACGCTGTAGGCCGTTGCGAAAAGTTTATGACATATTTAACATCTAAATTATCGATGTATCGATTACATGTATATATGGTTGAGTTTCTTCGACGTTTAAAACTTGCATGGTCTTCTAACAGCTGGTTGGGTTCATCTGAGGCCATCAGCCAAATTGATCGCATCCCTATAACTCTACTGTTATAGGCCTAAGGTAGAGCAAGGACACTATGCGTTGTAACGATGGAACTCCGTGTATGACCTATGTCAAATGCTAGATTCGATCTAGAATTGCCCAATCTGCCGTGAGGCGTTCACCCAGATAACTCGACGTGTCCAGGTTATTTGATAAACTGTAAAATGTTTGAATGATATAAAAGGCGTTTTTTGCCGTTTATTTTAAAAAGAGTCGGAGGCAGACCAAACCCAATTCAGATTACTGAAGAGAAGCCATGAGTACCGCATCTGAACCGGACAATACCAGGGAAGATCTGATTTTCAAGGTATAAGGGTCAATTACTGTATACATCCAGAAACCTTTCGATCATGCACGTACAATGAATATTTCGTCTATGTTACACGATTGGTTTCATTATCATTATTCTAGGCAAAACATCACGTGACGCGTTGGCTGACTGCCTGTACATGACAAGTAACGCGAGAAAAGCTAATCGTGCACCTAACTCAATTTGGAGTTGGGTGCATGATTGGCTTTTCTCGCGTTACTTGTCAGTCAGCCAACGTGTTATCGTTAACGTCACGTGGTGTTTTACTTGGAATAAATTATAAGAAAGCCAATAGTGCACCTTAATTGTTATTCTTTCTTATGTTAATGAAAAACGAGTTTCAATATTTATGTTAGATATAATATCGCAGCTACAGGGGTCTGGTTTGTTAGTATTTATATGATAATAAATAAATAAAAATAAAAACCACATCGTCAGTATTAAAAAGTCGTTCACTTTCAAACTGTCCTAAGGGTTCTTCAGAAGTGTGACTTCTCGGTCTGACCGTCTCGTCGTGTACATAGGAGATCTCCTATATTAGCATATTGCCTGTGTCCCTGCAACTCTTCCATGAGCCAGATCTATTTTATTTACCTCTTGTGTCTTCCGGTTCACTATAAGCTTTACATACATTGCCGTAGCAACAATTCTGACTTTATTGAGACAGCGGAAGTTATTTTTTTCTGAAAAGATGTAAACATAAATGCTACTGTTTTCCCTTTTATGTTGACCAGTTCCATGATAAAACGGACGAAGAAGAAAATGTTAAGCGCCCCGGTGATGTTTATAGAAGATGCCGAACTATTTTTAAATGGGCTGGAAGGAATCTTCTAGTTCTACTGACATTACTTGGAGCTGCGATAGGAACAGGGACTGGATTGGCTATTCGTCGTTCCGGGTTCAACCCTCAACAAATCAGTTACGTACACTTTCCTGGCGAACTTTTCTTACGAATGATGAAAATGTTTATTATACCCATCACAATCGCAAGCCTAATTTCTTCTTCGGCTCGGATTGGTACACGTGCTTCCGGACGAATCGGACTCCGGATTGGCCTGTCCTTTGGAATTACTCTCGTACTCGCAGCCTTATCAGGAACGGTGTTTTCACTCCTGATTCGACCAGGGAGAAATCTAAATGTCAACGAAAAAGATAGACTACCTGCAACGTCATTAACTGGAAACCCCATCCTTGCACTCATGAACCTTTTAAGGTATTGTGACCAATTTCGTTACTCTACATGCGAGGCTCAGATGTCGGAAACAAATAGGAGCTGTCACTGTTTTTTTTCACTGGGGGATTTTCGAAGCAAATTTTGAAGCGAATTCTAATTCCCTTAGAATTCGCCTAGTGTGTCCAGTGCGCCGACGGTCGCTGGGGATCGGCCGAATGCATTCGCCGTATATCAAGCGTGTTTGATATATCCGGCGAGTATTTATCCCTTGCGACTCATTCGCCTTGGGTCCACTCCAGCGAATTGTTCGGCGAACTTGAAGACTTCTCAGCCAATCACAGGCGCTGCATGAAAGAAATCATCACATTTCAAATAAAATATTTTTCAATATGACCAATATTGCATCTGCACATGCGTGATATTATTTTCGGGCGATCTTTCAAAAAGCTATCGCCTTAAAATTCGCCTAGTGTGTCCATCCAGTCGCCCGCATAAATTTGGCATGAAATATTGGGCCGAATCACCAGCGAATTAAATTCGCCTAGTGTGTCCCCAGGTTTAACATCTTGTGGTCATTTGTGAAGATACCGATGTCCTAATAAATTCTACTCTTTCCTCCAGGAACATGTTTGCCGAGAATTTAATAGAAGCCTGTCTGGCTAAGGTATGTCATAAAAACTCAACACAAGTCTCTTTTTTGTTGTTGTTGATACAATACTGTAATAGAATCGTGGTTCATCACCTTGTCGCATTATTCAATATTGTTTTCGTTTACTGATTATCGTGGGCAGATACCTAAAACACGAAAAAACACCCGGTATTTAATTGTGCCTCTTTCTGGGCTCTGTCCAGGTGTTTCAATGCTCTGGAATCAAAAGGGTTCAGGAAAAATATTAGTTTTATTTCACCTCAAATTTAATTCGGCAGTTTTTACGTTGGTCAATTATCTCGAATCGTTCGTCAGAACACCAAATGTCTCGAAACTAGGGAATAAGACGTTGAACTTGAAGTTCAACATGAGGAAATCGTTTTGGTTTCAGGTAAACACTATTGAAGTCGCCAATGAAGAGACCAGCGACTACTATAGAAACTTGAACTCTTCCATTAATGCTACAGGTGGGTTTCAGGCGTTTGTATACAAAAGTTGTTATATTACTAACGTCAATTTGTCAAATTCAATGCACTTTGTGTACATCTGTGATTTCAATGTAGGCCTTTGAACGCAGGATTTCTAATAAATCATCCAATCAATTAATCAATCAACCGATCCGTAAGGTTGAATTAAAACGGAAAAACTTCTGAACAGTTGATTGTCAGTAGTTTAGAAAGGGCAGCTCGGTTATCATTTGGTATTATAGATGAATTATCAAGTACTTTCTACATAAATAGCCATTTTTGCTCCCCACTACTATTTATTTTACGTGATGGTGTAGTAATGTTCGAGGCGCCCTCTGTGTGACGTCACAGAATAGACATGATGGCGTCGTGCGGGGGTTACCGGAGTGCATGAAGTGTGTCGTCTGCTTTTTTAGGAATTCTGGCGCCAATTTGGCTCCCTGCTACATCATAAGTAAGGATTTGTGCTATTACACATAAGTAAGTATTGTAAAAAATCTACGTGATGGCCGTGGTTCTTGGAGCTGACTCTGTTGTCTAGAGAAAGGGACGCAAGTCTTATAAACTAGAACGCAGAATGGGTGTCTTGAGTCAGCGGTTTAAAATAGTGTTGGGTTGAATTACTTCTATGTCTGATGACGGCGGGGTATGAACAGTGTAAATGACCCAGCCCGATGTCATGTCATGTTAGGCAATGACTTTGACGTTGAAAATTGTGCCGCTACGTCTAAAGTTCATGTCGAAGTGTCTCCTGGCATCATAAAATGAACGTCACCAATATGGCGGGCACAGCATCAGAGTATGTCAAAATAGAGAAAGGCACTGCACTAGATGATATAAAAGGGGAGTGGAGTTTTTTTTTACTTGTGGCAGGTGGAATCAAGGTGTGACGTCCCGTAATGCTTTGTCCGCGGTGGACGCGACGATTGACGAGTCATGAAGGGAGGTGCTGTGGGGTGGTGTGGTGGTCATGGAATGCAACATGTACTGGGTGATTGGAATGTAAACATCGGAGTGATAATTCGTAGCATGTGACAGCCTGTCACTCTAGAGCGATGATCCTCATCTCTTTCACAACCACACACGACAGCGGCGGGGTGGGTCATGGCGGCGGGGTGACTTTTTTCAGTCGCTCAACCGCCCTCCCATATGTACTGCGGCGTCACGACGTAGTGTTGAGGCGTCAAGACGCCGTCACAGCGGCCTTCTGCGGGCTCGTGCGGCGTTCTGCTGCGCCAAAACGCAGCATGTACTACGACACCATACTGAGGTGTTCTGCGGCGTAGCGACACCTTTCTCTGGCGTATTTAGGCGTTCGGCTGAGAAGCGACGCCGACACGACGGCATGCGGTGTTCTGTGGCGTACTGCGGCGTCGATGGCATCGATGACCCCCGCCGGGAATAGTGACGTAGGTTAACAACTCCTAATTTGTCCCACAAATGAAATCCTGCTTGTTCGGCTGCAGATCAAAGACTGAGGCAACTGAAGGACATGGGCTGTTTAAATGATGCATGACAAGACTTCACCTCTCACAGTGGGTGCCATTAGCGCCACGTGACGCCGCACTACGCCGACGACACCGCCAAACGCCATTGCATAACATGACTTGACATCCGTCTGGGTCATTTACACTGTCCATACCCCGCCACCGTCAATCATAGAATTATTTCAACCCATCAACACGTTTTTAAATTGCTGACTTGTGTGCTCTCCCCGCACCTTAGTACACAATAACGCATAGCTCCTACTTATCATTTACTAAAGTGCTGAACGCCAGCTCCTTAGTTCTGAATAATATTTAATCTCTCTAATCATGTAGTAGGGAGCCGAATTGGCGCCAGAATCCCTAAACAAACAGACGACACACGTTTCATGCACTTCGGTGACCCCCGCATGATGTCATCACGTACAACCTGTGACGTCATGTCGAGAGCCCCATGCGCATTAGTACACCACGTACAACCCTTACCTCGCATGCACTAAAGACCCAACAGCCCCACCTCAGTACTGAACAACGCAAAATCTTTCTTTATATGTAATAAGATATAACTACATAAATTTTTGAGGTGAGCCAAAAATAGCAAATGATAACCGAGCTGCTCTTTCTGTACTGTTTTTGTCAATTTAATTCCTTTTCAGCAGAGGTGATGAGAGGAGATATTAAAGAATTCCTGATAGAGACGGTCCCTGGGGTGAACATGATTGGTCTGATTGTGGCGTCCTTATTATGCGGCCGTGCAATATGTCACGTGGGAGACCCAGCTCTTCCTCTCTTCCACCTCTCGGAGGCTGTCTTCTTAGTCAGTCTGCGAATAGTGAATCTGTTTTTATGGTAAATAACCGAATAACTTTAGTTTCTAACGTAAATATAAGTATTCCTAACCCATACCGCATATCGTGTTTGTTACATGCTTATCAAAACGTTATATACCTTGTACCTTTTCTATGGATGTATGTATGTTACCTTTACTAACTCAAGAATACGATCTGTATGAAAATTTGACTATGTGAGTTTATCCAGAGCATAAAATGATTTGTCGATTTTAATTATCCCTGTTTCGGTGTGACAACTTTTTTTTATCAATATATTATACCGCAGTTAAAGTGGAAGAAGGACAGCTAACGTTATAGAGATAATGCCCAGTATTTCGAAAACACAAAAAACTGTTCTTAATGTGTGAACAGCGTTCATAACATTTTTAAGAGCTGATATGTGACCCGGCATAGCAAAATGAGTCACAGTGACCCTATTTTATTAATTGATGTTTTAGTACAATCGAGAAGATAATGATCTCAGCTTTAAAACGATGCATCACTCATAGGTCTATGATGTTTACAGACGAGTAAATTGGCGATTGTTTTGCTTTATTTAAAGATAATTTATGGCATATTGATTGATTACCTCTTATAAATCGTCCGTTTAAAGGCTCTTATCAATATTTTTTTTAAGAAAATGAAACTTTTAATCGATAAAAGATATACTTACGTAGCTTTTAATGAGAATATGTTCATTTCGAAAATTTTGCACTACTGACCGTCAATGCATGGTATATCGAAATGTTCGTTTGCGACTTCCGACTCATTTTGCTATGCCGGGTCAAATATTTCTTCTGGAAGAATAAATCCGCCAGTCGTATGAATCTGTAGCTACACAGTTTACATGGAGAGCCCTGGTCAAAATCAGAACTTTTTTCAAAGGGCGATAATTGAGTATCTTTTGTCTGCACACATTCAAAACATGTCTGTCATCATTTGACCAAATATTTAACCATAGTTAATGAAGTTTCGTGGGGAAATTTGTCCATTCTCTATCAAATGTGATATTATTTACACCAGGATGCGATCTTCTTTTTTTTTTTTGTCTCTCAGTAAGTTTTCTTTTCCTGTCTTTCAAGCAATAATTCGTACTTCTTGTTTATAGAACTCGCGTGTTAAAATGTAAGTATGCTAAATATATTCCAAGTATAGTAAGTGTGTCTATTAGACTGTATTAAATCGCCACAGCCAAATTAAATGGTTTGTTATTTTCTAGCATTTTTAAGGCTGAGAGCTGTTGGTGAAACGAACCCACAATCCAAAATCACTTGCTACAAATGCCAGCCACCAATACCAATTGGTTGGTACTTCATTCCGAACTTGTGGACCCCACGGCCGTTGCTTAGTGGTAAGCATATGCGTTCACGGGGTTGAATCTGTCTATTGACCATCTGGTATATGAGTGAGTCACACGATGTGGCTGCGACCATCGCAGGGGGTGGAGGGTGGAGGGGGTTACGGAGTTCATCTCCCAGTTTTCCGCCAGGATTAAGCAATATTTTGAAGTGGAAAATCCGGCTGTCTGCATTTAAGTTTTAAAAAACCTGAGTACGACGTTTAAGCCCAATCAAACCAACAAACAAACTGAAGTTTCCTTCTGTTAATGGTCATTTAGGCTTAGTCCAGATAGCTAATACAATAATAATCCTTCGGTGTGTTCAGGTGTTCAAGTTCCGCAAAGGTATCAGTCTACACATTTTCATGGACTGAAGTATTTTCTATAAGAAAGTGATATCCCCAAATAACAAAACCACTGCTGATAATAAATGTCGACACGACACAAAAATAATTTCAGGGTAATTTTTAGTTTGTTTGTGGGCTTTCTATTTCACCAGTAGCTTACATTATTTACTGTAGTCAGTATTATTTTTGTAGTCAGTTTTCTACGCATTATACAGATATGAGCTAGCCAAATGAATGTGTGTTTACCATTTGACTGGCGAGTCGCCAAATCAAACGATCATCAATATATGTCGGTCAAGCAAAGGTTACTTAAAATGACAGCACTAAGTCAACACCCAGTACAGTGAGTGGAGTGCCAAGAAAACACCTGATATTAGCTCTACCTTAAAGAGATAACCTCTGTATAAGCATGTAACCCAAGGGAAAGTGTTATGTTGTCAAACACAACCCGGGTATGTGGGCTGAAACACGTATTTGTAGTGTCCCCAACGCGAACGACAACCACTTGATAGTCTGAACTATATTAACAACAGACCACTTCAATCTATATGCAACTATTCCATATAATTAATTTTTAATTTGAGTGGAGCCATTCTAAATATGGCACAAATTTCTTCTTATCAAAAAAAAAAAAATGTTCTCTTTCTCATTTCGCTAGGATTGTGAACTCCTAGCAATGTTTTTCGAGTTTAGATCAAACAAAACCCCTGCATTATACTTTAAGATGTTCGCTAATATATATTTAAGTCTAGTTGAAGAAGTGGGTCACACGTTGTGGCTCCAGCAATCGCAGCGGTTGGTTTTTACGAGGTTTCCTCTCGGTTTTCCACCGTAATAAGGCAAGGTACAGTGTGCAATGGGCGATCCGCCGTCATATAAGTGAACGTTAAACCCCAATCAAAGAAACAAACTAGTTGAAGAATAAGTCAACATAGTGTAAAACGGGTTCCTAATATTATGCCAGGTGTCATTATGCATGTGGATCCTATTCACAATTTGGTGTGATATTAATTTATAATAATGTTTTAATCTCATTCCGAACCTTATTGAATATAGAAGTCGAGATTGGCGTACTGTCGGTAATATATAAACAAGTTACTATCCATATTATACATGATATATTACATTTTTGTTATTGATACAATACTAGCTCATAGTTTAATATCTCAAATTTTATAAACATAAAAGTTTTGATTGAAATGATAATCAGAGTTGATCTCCATAATTAGCTAAACAGGTTGTTTACTTAAATACTTCCGATTGTATTTATTAATACTTCCGATTGTATTTATTTGTGATGAAGATATCAAAAGAGTGTACACTTATATTTTACATAAGTGAATGAGAACTGTTTTACGTACCGTGTCCCTTGTTTGGAATTTAAGAGAGCAGCATAACCTTTCTATATATTACCACTTGGACATGGTAATAAAACTATAAATTATCAGTTATAGGCTGTTCTGGTTTACAGCTTTAGTATATACAGATATAAGCAAAGGTATTGCGACTTAGCACTGTTATAAAAATATACATAACAAGGTGTAACTTTGTCAATTAGTAGGTTTATGAGCGGATCGCATTGGAGAAAAAGGCGGTCAAGCGACCCACATGTGCTCGGTGTATTTATATCGGGGGGCGTCTTGCCAGGTGAGTGGTTTCGGTTGGCTGGGGCATCGAGTATTGTTAAAGCGCAGTTAGCCAAATCCCTCTCTAATTCCGGAATAAAAGTTTAGTATCATTATTTTTGATATGTGAAATTTGAAGAGCGCACGGTTACTCGTGCAAATCAGAATGTGCGATCAGATCACATCTAACTTAACACGCATTCTTAACTATTGTTGTGCTATAGACCAGCATATAGACGGTCGGTCGGACTAAGGTTCAATTATGAAATATTTGCTTGAGTTCTAGTTAAACTTTGCTGGCAATGTTCGTCGATATGCGCTGATAAAAGTTTGTTTAATACATACTTTACTAACGACGTGAAACAAGCTAAACTTGTTATCACGAAATACAATACGTTGGCGCGCCGTGTTAGTATAGGCTTGGACAAGGCGACCAGGGAAAGTTCGAACAGGAGTTAACAACTCTTGTGCAAACAAACCTCGGGAAAATACCATATATCTTTCTATCGATATTACACACAGAGTAGACGGCTGGCGAGACGAGCTAGTATCGAGAGGAAATAGTATGTGCTCCATTCAGACATCCGTCATTTCTCACACAACATTGAATGACAATCATCAAGTAGAAAAGACATGTTATCTGAACGTCTGCATGGCGAATGCAAATTGTGTGCGTGTTAAATGACTGTTTATTGCTGCAACATGTCTACGACGGAGAATTCAATGTTAATATACAGCGAAAAAATGAAGCGTATTTCTAGGCAAAGACTTGCCCAAGGTTCCTCGATTTCATCGTTGCCTCCCAAAGACAGGAAGTTGTTGATTCATCGAACTAGAGAGGACCAGGCATCCCCAAAACCTAACTTAGACGGTAAGAGTGTGAGACCTTTGCGTTCATTTTCCGATGCATCAAAATACAAATCTTTACGAGATAAGCATCTTCACAAGATAACTAAAAAGCATTCACTGGACATGACCGGTTCTGATCTGCTAAAGGCTGGCATTGGAGTTGAAATGAACGACAAAAGGGAGGAAAATCGTATGATATCCGGTGCTTGGGAGTCGCCTAATGGTTTGTACAAGCGACAGAGAAGACGTGGAATGACCGTTATGCCTAAATTGGAATCTTTAAATATCAGTGAAAACCCTTTATATACGTCAGATGCTCCAGACATTGATGTTCTTCTCAAAACTGTTAGCCCAGTTCATAACAAAGACTTTGTATCATCTGAATCCTACAATAGAACAAGAAACGATTGTCCGTCCGAAAAGAGTTTTAACACGGTGATGTTGCACATTACAGACGAATCGCAGGCGGGCATCACAGAAACTGATTCCGACAATAGTGACCAGGAATACAAAAACAGTGACCCTTCTGAAATAAGCCAATTGGTACTCGAGAGCTTTTCCAGGGGCAACAGTGACTTAAGCGTGGACCAGCCGTCTAGCAGTTTTAAAGACACGAGCGCGGCGGAGCTGAAGCTCTTATCCCGCCGCCGACATAGATTGTCAAGTTCTTCGGCGCCTTCTTCGCCAAATGGATCCGGCGACGAAGACGATTGCCAGAACAGCACCGGCCGAAGGCGAACACAATCTGAATCCTTTCCTAGCCATTCCAAACCTCTGAGGTCGGTTCTGAAAAAGCGGACATCATTTACCAAGAAACACAAACCTGTTGAGAAGCGCGTTTCATTTATTTCCCCAGACACTATACGGGTGATTTCAAGGTGCTCAAGCTTCGAAATGGATACTTCGCCTACTGACGGAGCCTGTCAATCTCAAAATACAATAGTTGTTATCAGGGATTGAGTGCTAAAATTCTTGCTTTGTTAATCAAGTGAGGTGTGGTATTAAAACATTTGCCATGCCAGATCACAGTATGATCTTTATTTATTATCTCATTATTCTAGGCTATACATATTGACTAAACTAGTCATTACACGGATTTAATTCATTATTGTGATCGACATAAGCTACTCAAATTTTACCCAGAACTAGTCATAATAGAGAGAGCTGGACACAATAAATACAAGTACTCTTCAGTTACTGTCTTCGCTTCAACTCTCGGAGCGTTACAATCAAATCTATAGATAGATTGATTGCCTTATTATCAAGCACGGTGCTCCACGTTAGCAATGTTTTACGAAATTTAAGTTATATATTAATCGTTGGTTAACCACTTGTAGTTATCTTGTAAAATTCTTAGTGAAATCAGTAGTCAGTGCTAACCATAATATATTTGTCACCAGTTACTCTATATTTGTATGTGTTATATTTCTACATAACAACGCCTTCAGCCATTATTTTACATAGAATACGGTCTGGTAGCTTTGATGTTTCTTTGGGTCATAGAAAGATTAACTTCCAAAACGTACCATATCGTCAAGCAACATACTTGATTGCCATTTGACCACGGTCCTATGAAGAATTCTTATTTTTTTCTTCAAGATTTATCAACTATTCCGCTTCAAAATAATAAAACAGTAATTCTTAAATGATCGTTTAAATAACTATCGAGTCATTATCTAGTCAGTTAATATACACTATATATAGTTTTGAAAGCAATCACACTGGTACAGGGATGTAGATCCATTAAAATCGATCAATCATAATTTGTTCTAGATAACT
>JAVFBX010204036.1:0-12406 GCA_034783855.1 Mopalia kennerleyi | reverse complement strand
GTCTCCGTCGTCATATAAGTGAAATACCCTTGAGTACGACGTTAAACACCAATCAAACAAACAAACAAACAAACAATTCTAATTTGTATGTTTTATGTTTCTTTGCTTTTAGATCTTACCCTGAAATTCATCACTATTTTGCTGCTATCTTGTGCAGAGGTGGCAGAACAGAAAATCTTAAGGACATTGTTTTTAAACTTTGAAAAACTAAAACCTCATGCACCCCAGTTCCTCCAGGTGTTAACCTTTGAGGAGGCTAACTCTGTATTAGTTCAAACGTCCGGGTCAATAAACACACAACTTGAAAATTCAAAGGTTCATTCGGAGGCTGCCACCGAGGAAAGGATTACACGGAACTCTCAAAAACCTTCAGACACGTATGTGATCAGTTTATATACCTCCTCTTTGTTCTTTTTTATACCCCCGCAAGATATTTGCAGGAATAGCTTAAAATATGTGCTGTCCATCCATCCGTTTCCACTCTACCCTTTGTCATATTCCGAGCTCAATCTCCAAAAGTACTCAATGTATCAAGCTGAAATTTATTTTATTTAACAGCTGACATATTGGGACTGTGAACTGCCTCGGTGCTATTCATTGTAAGTTTCTTGGAAGTCTGTCTGTCTGCCATTTGCCTTCATGCTACCTCCTGTCATATAACGAGCTCTATCTAAAAAAAGACTCAATACATCGAGTTCAAACTTGTTTCATTTAACTGAACTGAACTAATGGGACTGTATACGGTCCTGATTCTAATCATATAACATTCTTGAAAGTTTTTCTGTCCATTCATCCATCTGTTCTTTGCCTCCACTCTGCCTGCTGTGATAATCCGATGTCTACCTCAAAAAGCACTCAATGTATCGAGCTCAAACTTGTTTCATTTAACAACTTGCATATTGGGACTGTGCACTGTAAGGTTTCTTCCTGGTTTTCCACCATACTAGGGCAAGGAACAGTTAGAAGCTGACAATCCGTCGTCATGTAAGTGAAATACCCTTGAGTACGACGTTAAACCCCAAACAAACAAACAAACAATTTATTATTGGACAGTCCCGAAGAGGTGGGAGGAAATAACTTAAATAGACCTCAATCAGTCTGAAATTTACCATTCCCCCCTGTGAACAGTTGAGCTTAGGCAGCCAGAAGATCTGAAGGACCACGACGGTCGGGGGAGTGATGACTGCTAGCATAGGCTAATAGGATTAACCAGCAGGGGCCAGTTGCCCCAAAGACGATTAGCACTAGATTAATAGAGGATTAAATTTAATAGTGCTTCAAGCAACTGGCCCCAGGTGGCCAATGACTGCTCATTATCGAAGCACTGAGTGGAGTTTTGAAACACTTGATTCGCAACATATTACGGTATGTGTTTATGTTGTAGGATATTTATCTACACTGTTCCTGAGGAGAGGGGTGGGATTACAGTGGCCACCGAAGATTTATTAGGTCTCAAAGACGGCGAATTTCTCAATGATGTAATCATTGACTTCTACCTCAAGTGAGTCCATGTGGGTTATCTTTATTTAGTAAACTGCTCGTCAACTGAATAATTTGTCCATCAAATTGTGGACAAAAAAATGGAACTGCACAAAGCATTATACACAGCCACATAAACTAATGAACAGTTGAAATTATTGATGATTTCTGCTGGACAAATGGAGGAAAAATGGTTGGCATTAATGTTATTTAGGCAATGTTTGTCAAAAAAGGAAATCCACTACTCCCAAAATTATGAGGGAGGGGTTGGACAAAGCTTCCTTTTGCCCTAGTTCTTTCTGAGCTAATGAGGAACAGAAAGCCGATATGTTTGTGGAGTCGGGGGTGGTTTTCTTCACCTATTGGGCTGGTACAGTGTAAACCCAATGAAAACAAACCAAAATTATGAATTATGATGAGCAAATTGTTTGTGTTATAAGTATATTTGCTTGGGGGGGGGTTGGATTTATTGAGACACTTGATCAGTGTTCTACTGACAGATTTTTTAGTGACTGAAAAATATTATTAAAACAAATTTTAATATGCTCCATTTACAGGTATCTACTTGTGGAAATACTAAGTCCAGAAGCAAGGAAAAGAACCTATGTTTTCAGCTCATTTTTCTACAAGAGAATGACCCTAAAACATGGGAAGGGTACTGGAAAAGAGTAAGTGTACCTTTATTAAAGTAGTCAACTTTAGCCGGACCACAATATATCCTTAGTATCGCTACAATAATAGTAACCTGCAATAGGGTTGGTTTTTAGAGGCAGCATCCTAAAGCACACAGAGCTGGGGCCAGCAATCGTGGCTTAGTCGTTAGCATCTGCACTTACTATTCCTTCTTTGGTGTACCGTTCTATCGACCATCAGGCAAATGAGTGAGTCACATGATGTGGCTTGAGCAATCTGGGGTAGGATTCTATGAGGTTTCCTCTCTGATTTCCACCGTAATAAGTCAAGAAGCAGTGTGAAGTGGATAATCTTTTGTCATATAAGTTAAATACCTTTGAATACAATCAAACAAACGATGTCCTTTGCTGTCTTTGGATGTTGCCAGTGGCGGTTTCCTACGCCCACCACCACCATTGTGTAGGAACAAAGTGATATGAGTTAAATAACCTTTAGGCATAGCTTGTTTTATTATGATTCATACATTTGATTAAAATATTATACCATTAATGTAACAATTGGCTGAAAAAAAATTATTTTGGAATAATGAGAAGTTGAGCTGTCATTTTTTATCCTCAGTCAAGTCCGTGCAATATAAATTGATTGAAGTATATTTGAGTCACTCAGAACAATAGGGGTCTAACTACATACTTGATCTTTTATTTAAACTATGACCTAAAGACAATAAGATATTTAAAAATTAGCTTGCAATAATTATATATTACATCTTTCTGTCATCTATTTGATTGGTTTGATTCTGCTTTCTCTTTGTAAAAAGCTTTATTTTTTTACTTTTAACCTTCACGTTTTATAAGTCAGATCATAAAACATGCATTTAGACCACTATTGTCCTGAAAGGCTCATTTATACTGTCAGCTGTGGAGGAAGATTAATTTTCAAACAAAAAGATTTATATACATGTATAACGCTTCACATTATCGTTGTTTGCTATTCACTCTATGAAAGTACATAAATGAAATACCCTTATACCCACAGCATTAAACACCATTTATTCACCAATCAATCAAATCGGATTTTCATTTCTAATTATCTCCCTTTGTTAGAATATAAATTGTTTTATTAAGCAATACAGTCCTCTGACTATTAAAGTGCCAAGTGGCAACATTTTGAATGATCAAAATACATTAAAAGCATGAATTGTTTGTTTATTTCCAGTCTTAAACTCAAGCGTTTCCAAAGTGTACAGAAGTGGACGAAAAGTATAGATATCTTCACGAAGGATTTTGTTATCGTACCAATTAATGAATAGTAAGTACCTCTGCTATTATATCAGTATTACAAGTCAATGACTAATATAGGTCTTCCTTGAGGACTAAAGGAAACCTCCAATGGCCTAACAGGGTGTGAAATTCACAACTTTAGGGGCACTGCGGTAGTTGTCATCGATATCCTCAAAATTGCATAGTCATTAAGGCATTTTTTGATTGAACAAAGAGCAACAAATGAAATGGATGAAGGAGCACCAAGGCATTATTTAAATAGCAATTAATTTTCCAATTGTAAATATGTCTAGGTAATTGTAGTTTCAACACCCTTTTGGTTGTTGGTATTTTTTCCTTTTTTTAATAGACTTTGTTATAGTATTTTGGGAGCTGTCCCTTTGTGTAGAGGATAGCAGCTTTCATCTGTCTTAGCTTCAGAACAAAATGTACTTCTAAACTCAATTTGGGTATTCTTAAGCCATGGAAGATGTGCTAGGTTGTTTCAATTTTCATGGATGATAGTAATCATACGCCAGTACATAGGCTTCAGGCAAACAAAATTAATAGTTTTGGTGGATATTCATAGCTCTATCACGGAAGGGCGTAGGGATGGTACCCCAGTTATGAGAGTCCTGCGAGGTTTAGCCCATTGCCTTTCTAGCGGTTATTTCTCAGATATAACAGCAGTAACTATACTGATGTATATTAATATTGTATAATGAATAAACAGGAACCATAATGAGGGAAATGCTCTTTTTTCAGTTCTCATTGGTTTTTGGCTATTATCTGTTTCCCCGGGATGGTAACAACAGAAGCCAATAATGTAGCTGAAGAGGAGGAGAACCAAAACCTGGATACAACACAGGATAAGCCCCAAGAGGAGGTCAGCAATTTATACCTCTATCTTATTTTATGTTATCGTAGACGGTGATTGAAAAGGTAGAGGGTATAGAGGGAGACTCCTGTTGTCCTGGTACTGTACTTTCAGAGCTTAGGGGCAACATGTAGTCAATACCGGAGTTTCCAGCTATGACGTTACAACAGTAGAGTGACGTCCCCTTGCTAAATAATGTTATCGATTTACGGCAAGGGATGGCTAATCCACGATTTTTAACATGGGCGGTATAGGGAATATTTCAAATTAACAGGTAAACGTTAATAGGACCATATAAATTTCCTTTACCCATAGGTTAAAATATTATTTTTTGCAAAAGTTACAATGTTAAAGCCATATTTTCCCGAGAACCAACAAGTATAGGCTGGCTGCCCTACAGTGTCATAAAGTGGCAATGTCATTTCGCAAAGGGACATCACTCTGTATGTCAAAACCTCCGTATTAGTTTGTGATGTCTTTGTATTATATCTGTGATTGTTTTGTATTTTGTCATTGTTTGCTGCCAGTTGCATCAAGGGTGGTTTCCTACACCCATTCAGCTGGCATATTGTAATCTGAGTGAAATAACCTTAAGTATGATGTTACACCAATCAAACAAATCAATTGGAAGCCTTGTTCATTACACAGTTATTTTTCTCTATTAACCATAGATTTGATCTAGGCAGTTTAATGGTGCCCGGTTGAAAACTTGAATAGTTTGTAAATTGTCCAGAATGACTGTCTTTTCTCTTAATGTTGATTCTGTCTTTGCTAATTTTGAGGTCTAGAAATTGGACATCTGTTGATTTTGGAAAAAAATCATTGTGTGTAAAACGTAGGTGTTTGTGAATGACTTAGGCTTTCTTTTAATTGTTTCAAAGTCCTAGGGTTTTGCTAGCATAAGGGTATCATCTACAAATCGAATATAAAATTGTATCACATTAGAGCCTGTAAGGGGTTTTATAATAATGTTAATAATGCTATCTTCTAAAGTTGGTGCTAAAGGAGCACCCATGGATACTCCATCTAGTTGCTGGCATAGTTAATTTAAACCATTCCAAAGAGGGGAGTTTCAGTGCATGCATCAAGAATTCTTTTTTCAGTGTTCATTCTTCAAGGTATCACATTGTCTTTATACATGTATATTTGGTCAGGTATCACATTGTCTTTATACATGTATATTTGGTCAGGTATCACATTGTCTTTATACATGTTTACCTGAGTACGACGTAAAACCCCAATCAAACAAACAAACAATTATACATGTAGATTTGGTCAGGTACAACATCCACTATTGTACAGACAATAACACCAGCATTTCTTTGTTTACTCAGGCAGAGGAAGGGGTAGATGGCGATCAACAGCTGCAGAAAATGGGGATATTACAAGCTCAGTGAGTTATTGCTCAATTTCACAAGAAATCTGGCTCAATAAACTCAGTTCAGCCATTCTAAAGATTAATCATCACCATCTTTATGTGAAACAGAAATAATTATTACTTTTATTGACTTGTCCAAAAACATAACTTTCTTCTCTCATAATTTATATGTTATGCTGTAATAGATTTAACCCGTATTGACATTGTTCGTGTGAATCGCAGAGAGAGATACAGGATACCCACAGGATACTCACATAGCATTGCCTTTTTCACTTTGACGGCATAGTCTAAGCTAGAGACCCGTCCAACTGTGATTTTCGACTGGCAGACTTCTAAAATGGGGGCAGTGGCGTAGTGGTTAGCGAGCGTGCTTTCTTATGCCTACTTCGACAGGATCGAGTCCGTCTGTCGACCCTTCAGGTATATGAGTGAGTCACAAGATGTGGCTCCGGCAATCACAGGGGTGGTTTTTACAAGGTTTCCTCCTGTTTTTCCACCATACTAGGGCAAGGAACAGTGTGAAGTGGACAATCCGTCGTCATATAAGTGAAATACCCTTGAGTACGGCGTTAAACAAACAAACAAACAAGCAATCTTCTTCTGCCTAAATCTATTATTTGTGGGTAATATCTTAATTTATTGATTGACGAATAAAACTGTAAAGACTTTAAGCCGATCGCAAAGGTAACCATCTTATTTTGTTTAACAAAATATATTTCAATGTTCACTATTCTTAGGTTGATTTTCGTTTGATTGTTACTTTTTTTTTAAGGTTATCGTCGGGGTATTAGTGGGGTTACAACGACCTGATACAGAGGTTCGAGGCGGGCGGTTGAGAGTGAGCTTCCGGTGGTCCTTGAGCTCTTAAGCGGCCACACGAAGCTGATCGGTTTGTGATTCAATCATGTCTTTGTATTTTTTCTCGTCTTGTAATAACCTGTCTTGTGTTTTGCTCGCGGCGTTAAGGGTGGGTTCCTTCACCCATTGAGCTGGAACTTCGTGATAGGAGTGAATAAACTGATAATACTGCGTTAAATCCCAAACAAGGAAACAATCAAGCAGATATCCGAGTAAAGAAGAATTAGTTTTTCTTTTGTTTTGTTTTGATTAATGATTTATTCATGTGAGAATTTTGAGAATATCTTATTGTTTCTGTCTCAGTGTATAAATCTTTTCCTTCGTTACATCATTAATCAGGCGCATAGATTGCTTGGCTGGGTTGATGAATTTAGAGCCATGCTCATAACACATGTATCTTACCCGTCCTGCACTAATTATCGATCCGACTGATCATTGATCTGTTTAACGTTTTGTTTTTCAGAATTAAAGTGCAACCTGGATGTGCCCCTTTTCTTCCGAGAAGACAATCGCAACTGATCTGATACGGAAACTGTAAACATTCTATTTACCATGGTCTTGAAATCTTTCCTTCGAATTATATTTATTTTATTCCGTGTCAGCCTCGGTGGGTTTGCAGACGATTTGTCCATACCCGTCGCCGCACGAAGGTCGACCGATTTTCCAAGTCGAATTTACCAAGACGGTGACCTGATTATAGGAGTAATTATCCCAGTGACTACCAATGAAGGGTGTTGCAATGGGACAATGCTGCGCAATGGTCTCGTGCCCGAATCGATACTGTTGACAGAAGCGTTGATGTACGCCATTCAGTCAATAAACGATAACGATTTAATACTCGAAAATATTACCTTGGGTTTCGATATTCGTGACAGTTGTAGCAGCGGTCACGTTGCCATGTCACATGCTTTGGATTTCTTAGACGTTATTGAGGCATCTCACTTTAAAACAAACGTCAACTGCCCGGAAGACAAACTGTCGTCTGCCCCTTACAATTTTTCAAGCACAGCGTCGGTAAACCTGAAATCGAGAATTCAAAATTTTTTCCAAGGTATTGCGTCAAAACCTGAATCCCCTTCAGCAGAGGCTGAAAAACAAAGAGTAGATCAACCTGCGTTGGAAACGACCAATGTGTCCGCAAGTGGAAAGTATTTTTCTGAAGGTTGTGACGAGAAGCCGGTGGCAGCTATAATAGGGTGTCTCACCAGCGACATTACATCATCAGTAGCGGCCGCTCTCCAAGCCGCCATGGTACCAATGGTGGCGTTTGAGTCTACAACAGTGGATTTAGGGGACAAGACCCGGTATCCAACTTTCATGAGGACTGTTTTAGGAGACGACATTCAAGCTAAGGCCCTTGTTGAGATTTTGAGACAGTTTGGTTGGTCATATATCTCTATCATAGGAACAGAGAACGAGTACGGAAGACAAGGTAATGAATGATTAATCTCTATCGGAGTTGTACGGCCCTTGCACGATTTAAAATATATGTGAAAGTCTAATTTGTTTGTTTGAGGTTTAACGTCCTACTCAAGGGTAGTTCACTAATATGACGACATAGTCCACTTCACACAGTTCATTGTCCTATTCTGGTGGAAAACCGGGTGGGGGGGAGGGGGGGGACCTCGTAAAAACCACCCCCGCGATTGCTGGAGCCACACCTTGTGACTCACTCATATACCTGAGGGTGTGAACGTCTAAAAAATAGCTTCGAATCAAGAACCCGTGACTATTTACACCAAGCTATGAACATTTTGGTATCGCTAGTGTTTTTCTTCGGTAGAATGTGGGTGGGCCTTAGAATCATAGTCTCACTGAAACAGACAACGATTCGATCTTTATTTTAGAACGAAGGTATTATAGTTGTTTACAGAGATGTATTGTGCGCATGACACGCCCCCCTATGAAAGCAGAATTCACAAAAATAAAATGACTTAATAGTCTTATCAAATATTTTAGGTGTTGAAGGACTGTTAGATGAAGTTGCGAATCATGAAATCTGTGTTGCTGTCAGTGAATTTTTTCAGCCAGATTCGGCCACGATCGATGCTGACATCCAGAAGGTTGTCGCAGCAATAATGGACTACCCTAAAGCCACCGTAGTCGTGCTGTTCATGGGCTGGCCATATGTCCAGCAAATCTTGAACGAGGCGGACAGACAAAACGTATCAGGTAATGGTTGCAGTTCAACATATCGTGTCTTCGCTTTGTATAATGTTGATGGTTGGAGGGAGCTTCTTGTTGCCCTGGTGCTTTCAGAGTTAAAGAGGAACAGGAAGTCGATCTGTTTATGATGTCTGTATAGTCCTGTGATGTATTTGTTTATTGCCAGTGGTGTCGAGGGTGGTTTCTTTTACCCACTGGGCTGGCACGCCGTCATGTGGGGGACATAATCGTATTAAAGAACGGCATAAAACCCCAATGGAACAAAAAATCTTTGCTGTTCTTCTTCATAGTATAACAGGGTGAATGCCCACTTGAAAAGTTAAAAAGTATAACTCTATGTAGATTTTAACTTTTTTAACTGGTTGGTTTTGGTTATTTCAGGCGTAATCTGGATGACAACGGAAGCATGGGGAGAACATCCCGGTATCTTTAACTTTAGGAGATCTCTGGTGGAGGGCGCTGTCGGTCTTGCACTTCCACGAGCCAGGAATTCGGAATTTCACGAAAATCTCAAATCACTTGATGTTGTTTGTTCGGATAACCATCCATGGCTGTATCAATTAGTGTGCTCAAAGGGAGGTTGTGACCCAGAAGTTATTCAATACCATCGGGAATGCTGTATGCTGTATTTTCAGAGGAATAAGCGAAAGATATGTCCACTTCCATCCGCTTTAAAAATCACACATATTTTGAAAGAAACAGTCCATTACATTACCACTGATACAATTTTTAACGCAGTGGACTCAATTGCTTATGGATTAGACGCATACCTTAAAAACTCTTCTTATTTTCAAGGACTTGATCCGCTTGTCTCGGGTGAAAAGTGGCATACGACCAGTGTAACATCTAACGTTTCTCAAATTCTGAAAGTGAAAGAATTAAAATATTCCGACTTAGCGACCTATATGAAAAATACTGATTTTTCTTCCTTATATGGAAAAAATATACGATATTCCAAAAATGGCAACATTGCAGAAGGCAAGTACAATGTAGTGAATCTCCAGTTTAATGACTGTAAGGACACCCTTGAGTGGAAGGCTGTAGGGAGTGTGAGCAGTTTGGATGAAAGCATCACCGTTCACGTGAACAAAGGCAAAGTCAGATTCGCTGGGGGTAAGTTGTTTGATGTACATGTCATGTGCGTTATTATAGGACAACCATTTTTTTTTTAAAATGGATGATTAAATATAAATCATCGACATGCGGTCCGCTGAAACTGAGGACAACTGGACGCAGTCGACGTGTTCGTTAACAAACATGTCGACATTTTGCAAAACGCCTGCGATTCACTGCAACTGAACATCACAGAACGGTTTACGAACAGGTCGACTGCGATCAAGTGCAACTGGGAATAAATGCGCATGCCCACTATACAGATATCATACTGCCACATGGTTAATGTTTATCATGTGACGCAGTCGGAAAGATGCCGTATTTACGCAAATTGAATGTTAGTTTTTCAATGACGCCTGACAGCAAACGTCCCTATTTGATAAATATTTGCTCGCCCTACCAAACGCACAAAAGTTCTTCAATCAAAGCTCGAATAATCGTTTCTGTGTATCTTTACTCCTTTCAAGATGAGCCATTTTAGTGGTCATGTGATTCCTCATGTGATGTATTTTGTTTTGATCGATCGCAGCCAGTTGCAGGAAAGTAGAACACGCTCAACTCGCTTGCAGTCAACTGCAACTAGTTGTACCCAGTCGCAAGAGCGAGCATGTCGACAGTAATCGGGCGAATTCAGTTGCAGCCGGTTGCAGTGAGATGCTGGTAGTTGAGTTAAGATGAGTTGAGATGGATCGCAAGGTCAACATGTTCTTAGCTTTAAGCGATCAAACAGCGACAGAAAGGCCGATATGAGCGGCAGAGACTCTAATTAGTGTGAATGGATAAAGGCAGCACCTTGCAGCGGTTTGCCAGTTTCCACAATGCAGTATTAACTGATAAAAATGATCTCTTATTATGCTCAATTCTTTTAAATTTCAATGACTCGAAGGATTATGTGTTTCAATCGTATTCAGATTGCCTTTCTTTAACAAGGGGGGCACTTTAATTTTTTAACCGAATTAAGCACTACACATTTTATTGTTGTGTCTGTGTAACTATTGTTAGTTGAATCCAACGATCAATCGATCGATCAATCAAATAAACAATCAAATAATCAATCAATCCAGCAATCAATCAATCTGTTAATTTTATTAATGTAGATTTAGCAAAAAATATAAGAAACATAAATTAAAATGCCTACATCATTTGGTATTTCCGGGAACATTACAGGTGTGAAAACTTGAGGTGAGAAAATTAAATCATTTAATATATGCCATATGTAAGTAATTACAAAATTAAATATAAGGATTGAAATTTTAACAGCTAAAAGGAAAATTTACGCGCCTCATTGAACAGGGGCTTGCTATTAATTACATATGCAAGCAAGAATTCTTTAAATAATATTTAAACCGCAGTTTAAATCTAAGTCTATACGAGAGGTCTATTTCAAGAAAGTCTGTTGGTGATTATGACAGTTTGGATCAGTAAAATTGGACTACATCACTATCGTAGCTTTCATCTGCTTCCGAAGCAAGTTATCTCCGATGTATTGATCTACACCAGAGAGAACAGTTTTAAAAGGCTGAAAAAATGGGTGGCCAGTAAATTAAATTATTACAGAGCAATATGCAATGCAAGAAAAAAAACAACAACCCCAAATTCTGTCAAAAAAACAAACAAACTAGGTTAATACAGTTCATTTGGAAGGAACAAATGAATTCCAAAGATCGATTCTAAAAACATCCATGCAGTTAACACTGGGAGTTGTGATGACAGTAATACTCTATAAAACTTCACATTACGGCTCTCTAATGTGTTCATGATTTAATTAAACACGGTAACTGGTTCAATAAATTAGATTAACACCCTCATGCAGTGCTTTCATATTGGGAATTTAAAACATTATATCAAGATTAAGTGTTTATTGAAGACATGTATAACCTGATAAAACTAACAGAGTTACTGACGAATAGATGAAGAAAAAAATTAGATGTGCCGCAACTACAGTGAGGTTTCCGTTTCAAAAATAGAGAACGGACAAGCTTGGGTGCTCTTTGATACTCTGAATTTATTTAAGTATATTTATTGAAATAAATGATAGATTCTTGTATTTATATGTAAACTTTCGCTAATCAGATTTAATTTAAAATGATGAAAATTTATATACTAAAGTTTGCCCAATTCCAGAGATCTCAAAGATGTCCGTAAATTGAATCAACAAATAAAGACTGATTCCTTGAAACATTCGCTTGCTACGAGAGATAGTTATACTCTGTCAAAAAAGAAACGCATAGGTGAAATATCATAAGAAAATGTTGAATTTTTAAAAAATATCGTTTCTTGTGTACAATGGCCATGGATGATTATGTTTCTGAATGCTTCGAGCTTCTGAATGGTTTGAGACGGGTGTCTGCACAAACCATTCGGAACCGACTTCGAGAAGCTGGTTCTTCAACGCCAACATCGACGTTTACGCGTTCGCTTGTGCACTAATGTACAGGGCTGGAACTTGAGAAACTGGCGGCGAGTTTGGTTCAGCGACGATTCACGTTTCCTTTTACAGAGACATGATGGACGTCAACGCGTATTCAGGCGCCGCAATGAACGTTTTGCCAACAACTGCGTCGCTCAAGTTGACAGATTCGGTGGAGGCAGTGTCATGATGTGGGGAGCCATCTCCTACACAGGCAGAAGTGAACTGGTGCT
>JAVFBX010204025.1:0-12406 GCA_034783855.1 Mopalia kennerleyi | reverse complement strand
ATCTTGAGCAACATGAAAATACCAAGTACAGACTCTTAACAAATTTTGTTAGAATTTAATCTATTGTGCAGTTTCACAGACCCGTCCATAAAGCAAATTAAATATATTCAAACTTTGGGAACCACTGCATTATTTCATTTTATTATATAGTGCTCTTTGATTGTCTATTTTCATTGGCTGAAACGTATATCACGAAGCTCGCACTGAGTCATTTTAACGCGAGAATAGTGTGACTCACGCAATACCAAAGAATAATTGAAAAATATGAATAAATAAGTGTAGTAATTCTGAGAGCAGTTTACATATTGCATGGGATGAGTTATTTTGACGAGATTTTCCACACCAATTTAATTACACCCTGTTTTACAGTGTTCGTTAACCTGACTTTTATTTATATTGAGGGGGTCAAACCGGAAGTAAATACATATCTTGGACAATATCGGTGTGGCAATCTCGATTGTATCTCCTTTATTGCATTATTCGCATCATAAATTAGGAAGTTTCTTTTCGTATTATCATGTATGTTTAGTTCTCTTCGCTATTCAAACATTTGGCGAAATCCTATATCGATCCACCAAAATAAGTGCCAATATTGTTTTCACTAACGACATGCGTTTCTGCTTTAAGTTCCAGAAAATAATCCCCCCACCCCAGCACCAAAGAACAAAAACAAATACAACAACAAACAACCAACAATAACAAGGGCACATAAAACAACATATTTCATTCATTTAATTTATTCCCCAAGAGATATACAATACAAAAAGAGGTCATAAAAGTTACAGGAAAATGGACTTGAACCATCCCTGTAAAATGAGGCATAAATATAATGTCGTGAGACATATTAGAACTTTCATGTATTTTCATAAGTTAGAACAGATAAATATCAAATTGAATGCATATTGTTACACTTTGAACTAAAGTGAGTGTTACCCGCGGCCGTGGTTTAGTGGTTGGCGCGTCCGCTTACTAATCCAACTTCGATGTATAGTTCGCCTGTACAATAAGGTTTCATTTAATAAGCAGAAATACATATCACACATTTTAGCGTCCTCAGAGCAATCGGACAATGATGACCCCTCCCCCTACCGTGACCTCAATACCTTAAGAGTACACATATATATACGTCAGCATGCGCCATATTCAAGATTCAAGATTCTACCAGATATAGTTAATATCCGACTAATAAGAGGCTATTGAGTTCAAGGTGATGATTTATCCCGATAAGTACTTTGGCATATATTGTCTCCATTTCAAATTAACCGATACATCGTAAGATAAAATTCAACAAGGCCATGTGGAAACAAATATTTCCGGACTGTTCTTATAAATACTGATCAATGTCGACCATTGTCACATCTCCTTTTCTTCACTGAAAGTCAAGATCGTCTAACAGGTTGGTAAATTCTTGTTTTATTTGTTGGGTTGGTACTAAGTATTCAAGTTAGCAACGAAACGAATACGTCATGAATTTAAACGATGTTTCTTTTGGACAGACTATTTCACGATGCGTATGTGTCTTGTTGTCGCCTCGGTACTCTGTCTGATCAGTGCTGTCACTGTGTCCGCGCAGGCAGGTAAGAAGGCCTATGATTTCTTTGTTTCTTGTTATTTGCTTGTTTATCTGTTTTTGTTATTTGAGTAAACTAGCTGTATTATGTAAGTTAACTTATATTTTAGTTAACTCATTTTTCTTCGCCTGTACCCGCAAATGACAGGTATGGGATTGGCACCATGTGATTACAAAGTTATCCCCCCCCCTTTTTTTCTCTGACACTGAAGAGTGTATTTATCGTGTAAGACGAAAGCACGAATGGATGAGTGATTTGCATGATAACTATTTAAACCCTTTCTCATTTTAGAGTCTCAGTCAAATATTATTCATTGAAATTCGCAAAATGTACCAAATTTGTATTTATATCAATACTAATTAAATATATAACTTGTGCTCTCGAGCCCATGGGCGCAACATAAAGACGACCTTGACATTTTTCACCGTGTATTTTCCCGCCATTTCTTGTAATGGTTTTTACACAATTCTTAATTTCAGAGTGTGCTGATGACTGGAGCTCAGTCTGTGTCCGCTCCCTGAACGATTTTACAGTAAAGAACGCCAAGAAGTATTGTACAGATACTCTGGGTGGCTACAGCAAGGAAGGGAGATGTCATATAGGCGAGTTTACCCATGTCTTACTTGTTCTTTCAAACACATAAAATACTTGTAACCTTTTGGTGTATTTTTCTATCACTTGGGTTCAAGCGTTATACGGAAAATATGTGGTTCGTTATTTTGCGTTTATATAGCATCGTGCTGAATGTGCACCAATATAAATGTGCGTGCCAGAGGCAAAGTTCTTCTTATATACTATGGTCCGAGATTTAAAATAATCCAATGTTTAACTGTTAAATCATGTAATAAAACGGGCTGTTTGATTCCTCTTTTTAAAACTTATAAAACTACAAGTATGATAATATGATTTAAGTATTTAAAACAACAGTTAGATTGTTTGAAAATCAAATAAAAAGAAGAACGTAAGTTTGTTTACATTAGAATCATATTACTGCGCAGAGTGAAACCTCAGTGACTGAGACCGTGAATTTATTCTATAAAAACATTCGAGAAAACATAGTTCAGTTCTAAACACCAACCAGCAGCTTTTTTGTGTGTAATCATAACGTATATTAATTTTAATCAAAAAACAAAACATAAATGAAACAAATTGTCCGGTTGCCAAGTTTTGATGTGCTACACAAAGCCGAGGGATTTCCCCTATCACGTTAGGGGGCGCTTTCATATAGACTGTAAACATTGAAATCCGTTCCTTTTCAGACCGTACGTATATGAACCATCTGATACGGATAAATATACGATGCCTCTGTGTCTGTGTGGTGAGACTCATGGGTATATGATAAATGTACTAATAAGCTTATATGATTGTTGGCGAGAGGCATTCCTGAAAGACACTGACAGAATGGATTTCTTTTTAACACTGTATTTTCCCATAAACAATATCAACAGGAGAATAAGATGTGTAGTTCTGAACAAATACAGAAAGAAAGAATAGATGTATGCAAATACTAAGAAATGCAGAAGACAAAATAAATCTTGATAAATTAGCTATCGTACATAAACAGTGACTAGCACATGAAATAACATAGAAAACAAGCTACTACTTCGATTCTACAACTTGAAGACATCGAGATATGAATGTTCACTATAATGTGCTGCATGCACTAATGACGCAATAAATCGGAAATAATCTAAAAAATTATGTATTTGAGACGTTATCCCATATTTAGCCTCAGAGTGACTTGAAACAACTAAGTTAAGTAACTAATATTAAGCTAAGCTGAAGAACTCATACTATACGCTTATGGTGTCGTATAACGGACAGAAAATTATTCTGTGACAATTATGACTCATTTCACTATAACATTAGAAAACATATAATAAAATCAGTTAACTATTCGCTATAGTATCTGAGACAATATGAAAAATAATTATCCATGGTCTAGATTCATATTTATAACAATCGCCGTAGACTGCTTAGTTTACGCGAAAAAGGAAAAGGCAAAATAGTTTCAAGTGTTACACGATATTTAAACTGTTTATTACGATAAGCAACAACAAAAATTAATCATTCGAAATGACTCCTAACTCGGAGAACTGACGTGTTTGGCTGATAAAGATATTGCGGATTAACAAAATCACCCTTACTGGTCAAAGTAGACACGCCCTATTAAACACAGCGAAAGCGAAAATAACTATGTTGGAAATCACTCCAAACAAGAATAATACGTAAACATAATAAGCGCGATCGATAGATTAACAAAGCTAAACTGTACCTGAAGAGTGGGTCCCTGTGCCTTTGTTCCTCAACTGCCCTTAAATTTAGTTTACGTCGGTCTAGCAGACGAGTTGCTTGTCACGCTAAAGCGGTGGGCGGAAGTGGCAAAGGGAGCAATCGTTATCTGTAATAGGGTCGCGTGACACAAAGGAGTAATCATTAATATTAAAAACAATGATGACGTGACATTCACTGTTTCACAATAGATGATGACGTTACATTCACTGTGTAAGTTTAGATGATGACGTGGCATTCACTGTATGAGTTTAAATGGTGACGTTACATTCACTGTGTAAGTTTAGATGATGGCGTGACATTCACTGTATGAGTTTAAATGGTGACGTTACATTCACTGTGTAAGTTTAGATGATGACGTTACATTCCCTGTGTAAGTTTAGATGGCAAAGTTACATGTATGATATAACATCAGATGGTGACATTACGTTTACGATTTCAGACGGTGACTTCGGTACCAGTGCTAATGGCTGCTGTCCTCTCGGTAAATAAGTGACCAGTATCCAGTCAACCCGCTAAAGACGACGACTAGGCTATGTCCCCCGAATTTTTCATATTTTAACGTTTGTAGGTTTTCAAATATCACGTGATGCAGTTTTTTTAAATAAATAACAAAGATTGACGCCCTGACCTAACAGCTTTTGTTTAAATTGTGTTTTCCGTATTCTTTTGAAGTTTTTGACTGAGTCAATTTCAATTTTATTAATTGGTTGATTGGTTGTTTGATTGATTGATTGTTGATTTATTGATTGGTTGATTTGCAGTACGAAGGGTTAATTGGGGTCACTCTTTAAAAAAATGTCAAAGTCTCAAACGACAATTTGACACCAATAGTTGAACAAGACAAAACTGTATCGTGCGATATTTTTTTTGCTGTACGACATTTTGGGAAAGTTGTCCCAGTATCGATCTATTTAGTCAAAGAAGCCAGTGCTCATATATTTCTCTTAAAATCTTTTTTTGTCAATTAAAATCATATATATTGGTTGTTGAAGTAACATCTAGACGAATGGACGATTAAGTGCCGGCAGTTTACACCATTGCAAACAAAATCAATTCAGTTTAGAGTATGCTTCAGATGGTGTTTGGAGGTTATGCAAATTTTTTTTCCCCCATGCTGCTCAAAGATTTTATCTTCTTTTCATTAAAACATTGCTTCAAGAGGAAAGTAACATAGAAATAGGCTCTGTTTGAGTAAAAAGAACAGTATTAACTCAGCTAATATAGGCCGAACAATTCATTCACTTTTCTATCTGTCGAGCCGACGGGTAGCACGTCAAAACGTCCCCTAATATATATAAGCCTATTATCAACTGGAGACAATGACATGCTTAGATTACCTGCTTACCCCTGTTTGGTATCATGTTGTTATTTGATAACGGCAGTTATAATAAGCTGATCTATTATGGTATAACCTGTACAAGTAGGCACTACAGATATATGTGATTTAAAACGGTTGCTGCATTGTATGAGATTTATTCAGAATGACATATACTGTAGCACACTAATACATGAGAATATGAACTGTAATTAGTTAGGTCATGTTAATTGTCGTGGATAATTTATATATATACATCTATATTAAATACAGTTAATTCTTTTTGTATAGTACTGTTTCTGCGTTTAAGACGAACTTTTCACAATTCCTTTGTCTGGGCTATTTCTCTAAGAAGAGTAGAGGCTGTCATGGACCCTGTCCTGTACACCTGCCACAGTGCCATAACCCTTGCGTGAACCTCTCTCACGGCTTTCCTCTGTGTTCGCTTAAGTTTTCCTTCTGAAACCAGTTGCACCTGCATGGAGATACGTGATGCCTCTGTATACAGCACGGGGACCAAAAGGTAGAACTGCAGGTTTGGGCGTGTGGACATCAGATTCAGGCGAGTATGCCATCCCTCTACGTCATTGTTCGTACGGATGGCCCTCCCGAAAACACTCCAGTCCGCAACTCTCCAGACTGACGAACTCATCCAGGTGTTGTCTATGTAGTCCATCAGTTCGACCAATGCGGGAGTGGTGGCAAAGGTCCTCAACTCTTGGAAAGAAGGCAGTATATGGGAGGCTGGTAGGTAAGGTAGGCACAATATCTTTCTTAAAAGTTTCTGTGTGGCGTCTTGTCGGTGGTATGCTGGTTCTAGTCCAAGGCTCTTGATTTTTCTGAATACCGCTTGGCCCCAATGAAACGAACATCCTCGGATTCTGATGTCAGGGAAAACTCCAGCAAATCCAGTCCACATTCCTGCCTCGAAATCAGCAACTGCTGACTTTAGGGCCAATGGCGTATCCATACTGTCCAGCAGACACTTGAATACCTGTAAGGTAATTAAAGAAACGTTAGAAATATATTGATTACATATAACTGTGTTGTATGTTCTATTCACCGAGAGTTTGAAATGACAGCAATTATAAAAATAGTGTTTATAAATATGTGTACCTTCTTATAGTCTCGTCTCCTTCTCCTCGACATGAGGACGAATACGAGAGGGACTTGTTTCATGCTGCTTCCAGATTTGACAAATGCATGAATAGAAAATAGTTGGGTGAAAGGAGCATCGACCACCTTGAACGTCGCATCCATGTACCATGTTTTGGTCTTTTGAATCAACCCCAACTGTCTGTCTGTATAGAAGATTAGGTGTCATGAGAAATCTACAACAACAAAAATAGTATGCATAAGTATGACAAGTTCGAAAGTGCTAATAAAACTAACATAATTGTAAAATTGTAAAGAGTGATTAGCACTGTCAACGTATTGATATTACCAACCTCAAATTCCAAATCTTTCGGGTCAGCTGGTCTTTGACGTTCTCTGTAACGGTTGGCAGTTCTCGCCAAGCAGGCTACCGATGGTAGGGATGGGGTAGGTGCTCTTAAATCTATATGTTCAGCTAACACGTTCTCAACGATGCTGGAGGCTGGTGTGAATACGTTCTCTTTGGTCAATCTCTTAACCTGCAACAAAAGACATGTGTTTAAATAGATTTCATAGCCAGAATCGGAAAGAATAAGAATTATAGAGAAGGTTTGTTTCTATTGATTTGAAGATTGAAACGTATTTGTACAAGGCTTACCTCTCTCGCAACAGTGCTGGTCGTGTACATGTCTTGAAAGGCAACATGGATGAGTTCCCTCTTGTATATTCTCCATCCCTCTCTATAACTGTGGCGCAACATCGCTTGGACTTGTTGCGCCGGCTGCATGTCCAATGTGTTGTGTTCCCTTTCTGCTGCTTCACAGCATAAGAAAATCCTGTGGATTCGACAAGCCTTCCCTTCCCCTTCTGAGAACCAGCCTCGATGTAATGAAAGGTCACTTCAGTCATGGCATCATTGAATGGCTCCGGCATGGCGTCTAGAATTGTTCTATTAGGGAGAAAATAAAAGTATGAGATAAATATCAAATCAAAAAAAATCTAGAGCGAATTTTTTTGTTTCTGTTGGACTTGTAATTGAAGATTACAATTACGTGTATAGGGTTACTTACTCTTCAAATGACTCATCCTGCACATCAAAATCGGTCTGTTCAATCGCAAAGGAGACGGACGGCACCATGGTGGTGGATGGTTCCATGATAGTGGACAACTCCATGGTGGTGGACGGCTCCATGATGGTGGACGGCTCCATGGTGGTGGACGATTCCATGGATTCCATGTTGACGGACGGTTCCATTGTGCAGTCTCTGCACTTCCAGTATATATCGGCGGGAGCCATTGTCTTCAAGTATCGGTACTGGGCTCGTGTCATATCTAATTAAACAAAATAAACATTATTACATACATTGCATCACAGATAATTTAAAGTCTTGTTAATTTCTGTTTAATTTCAATATAAGCCTACCTGGTGTACATTTGACTCGATGTTGCCATCTGTCACAGTTATCACACTGCATTGCTTCCTGACGTGGACGAATATGCTGACTGCAAACAACACATGGGTAAAAGTCGGCTTCGATTTTGGTAATAAGTATGAGTAAGACGTAACGATGTGAAAGTAGATATGTCAAACTCTGCATTTTGCTCCATTTTTAAAGCAAAGTTCAACTCCTCTCAAACATGTCAAACACATTTTCTCTGTTGGTCCGGCTGTTAAGCCTAATTATCACCAATTAGTGTTAATCCATGTTGAAAGATTATCTTCGCACAACAATAACTCACACACTGGGGAATTTTTGCCACAAAGGATTATTGAAGTGTTAAATTTGGAAAATATATTATCTGAAAATGGCTGACTCACGGGAAATCCAAGCTGTGCAATAGAAAGTTGAAAGGCCAGAGGGCTTGGCGAAGCTTCTTTGATGTCCTTTGTCCGGTTCAGTCACCCAACAATTGTGTCCAAAGTGAAAAATTATCTCTCTTTAAGTTCTTAAAGAGAATAGTTCTGCCAAACATGGGTCATCGAAATCTTTTCATCAACTTACTTACCGTATGCGTTGTTTTTAAATGCGTTTTGTATTATAAGTGGCAGCTATTATGTCCCACACTTGACAGTATCTATTAATTATTATTACCTTTATAACTTCTAGCAGTTGGGACAGAGAAATAGGCTTTACAACAGGAGGTCTTACATGTTATGGACTGTCCCAAAATTAGAGTGTCCCAACTGCTAGAAGATTTAGGGTATATTAAGAGCGGTGTGACGTTAATCAATAACCAGTAAAAATCGTAAAGTTGATCTTTAAAATATAATGTATGCGGAAAATAACATAGAAATAGGCTCTGTTCCAATAAAAAGAATAGTAATAACTTGGCTATTATTTCTTTTTATAGGTCTAACAATTTATTAACTTTTCTGTCTGTTGATTGGATGCAATCCTTTGATATTCTTGTCCATTGATTAGGTTGTTATATGTGGTCAAATTACGACAATCAGGAATACACAATTTAGAGTTGAGCTTCAGATCTTGCCACAGCTGATGATTCCAAGTTTCCGTGGACTATCCCGAAGAACGGAATGTTAAGCCTTTACATTTCGTCTTGGAATGCTACTCTTTTGTCTCTAGCTTTGTTGGAATCGATCTAAGGGCACTTTGATGTGGCACAGTTGTGCATCCTTCTCTTCATAGCTCCATGGTATAACCAACCCATTCTGCATGGTGTGATTTCTGTGTATTCAAATTACACAGATGACTTTCAGTTTTAAATACCTGAAAGTCCAGGGGTCAGGTTGGGGCCATCACTTTACAGGCGGGCTACATGGGTATAGAATGCACAGCATAGTTTCGAGTGGGCCAATGTAAATGTAGGTGGTACATGTGTAAAAACCTTGCCATAGGACGATTTTCGTAGCACAAGAGTTAATATAGAAGGCTAATTCCTCTGTCAAATCCTCGGCCCAACACCCCATCAATAGATGGTGAAGGATGGAAATCGTCTTTCCAAACATATATCTTATTTTTCGTTGATTTATTTTAAATAAACTAAACACAATGACTAGTATTGTTTTTGTCAACAGTGTCGCAAAAATAAAAAGGCCTAATTACAATCGCTAGTATTTTACCTATCTACAGTTTTTCTTTTTCTGACAGTTTTCAAATTTATTTTTCCAAAGGGAGATAACTGAAACTGGTCAACTCCTGTGAGAAATTCAAATAAAACTTTATTTAAACATGAGGAAAGAAAGTAGGAGAGCTAAGATGGAGGATAAACCCCATATATTGTACTGTGATAATCCGTACCTAAGTTCCAGATAGTCACTGTCCTAACATTGTTGGTGATGTTGTCATCAAGTTTCTTAAGAGGATCGGTGTGTATCATAAACTTTGATTTTTGTGAAACATTGTAAATAATTTAATTGGACAGTTTTAGCTCTTAATTGGATATTTAAGATCTAAATAAACGTTTGATATGCTGACACTTGTATGTGTCATTTTCAGTACGATCTGTTGCTCTTTGTGTTATTATTAGGAAAACAAAAAGCCTTTAAAAAAACAACTTAAAAACAAAACAAAAACAAAACAACAATAATAAAAAAACGTAAACCCACAGCATTGTGTTCTCGCCACAAATTAGCTGAAATACCGCTGAATGTGGCATAAAACAATAATCAATCAATCAATCAATCAATCAATCAATACTTGCTGACATTTGTGACATTGGAAAAGGTAGTGGAATGGTAGAAAAAAGTAACCCCAATAGAATTTAGGTGTTGATATCTCTCTTAACCTTGGTGTTTATATTGTAATAATATTTTGATTGGAATTTGATCTTACATCTTTATTAAGACATTGCATGGTGTTTAGGTTTATGGAACTGATTGTTAAGTCACTCTGTTGATGGTCAGAATCTCGGAAAGTATTCCAGGTTGTCCTGGTTTTATAAATCTTATTAAATTTCTTTAGACTTACAATACTGGTATCAAAGTTTGGATTCTTGTACATAACCAATAACCCCCCCCCCCCATATGGAAAAGGGGAGTCATGCCTCCAAGGGCAAATCTTTTTAGTGGGGGATGTCGAGGGCAGAAGTACATACAAGATTGTTCGACAGTCCAAATCCCCAAAGCTCATATATTTATCCGACTACCTTTTTTTACATATACTCATCATTGTTTGATGGTGAGCTTTGTTATTGTTTAATAGACCCACTTTTAGCATTGGCACCTGTTATGGGGTCCTTATGTATTCTTGTATTGAAGTACAGCTGCTATATGTGAAGAACAATACCACGTAGCATTTGACTAGCACAAGGATAGATTTCTTTAAAAATGATGAATCATCTCATGTTCTAGAGAATAGTATAGTTCAACTTATGCCTGGGATAAGTATATTCCTAGTTTAATTATGGACAAAATTTTTTTCTTCTAAATCTGTTGCAAATGTAATAAAAGAAAGTCATCCAAGTATAATTCTATTCAACATACCATACATATATGCCAAAAAGCCTGTGTCACATCTGTGAGACGAATTGTACTTATATTTGGAGTTAAGAACTTTTAACAGAACTAACATTATTTATATATGGAGTATTATATAATTTACAAAAAGTAATTTTTGTATGATTTCAGTATTGTAAAGTGAATATTCTTGGGCTAGGTTGTGACCTTGAGATGTTTAATGAGCAGTTTGAAGGTTGTCAGTGTTCAGACATTTGTACAGAGAGAAGCTGTTCCTGCATACTCCAATATGGACAGATTTATGATAATAAGGGGAGACTACCCTTCCAGACATCTGAATTTGAGGAGACTAAGCCGGTTCTAGAATGTAACAAATGCTGCAAGTGTTCCAAGAAATGTTCACGGAGAGTTGTTCAGCTTGGTGTCACTCGTCAGCTGGAGATATTTTTAACTCCTCTCAAAGGCCATGGGTTGCGGACATTGGAATACATTCACCAGAATTCCTTTGTGTGTGAATATGCTGGGGAGGTCATATCATTGGCAGAGGCCAGAAAAAGGGCGGAGCTACAGAAACAAACTGACAAAAACTATATCCTCGTTCTAAATGAGATGTGTGGCAGTACAGCAGATAAGGTTTGGAGGACATGTGTTGATCCACAATACATCGGCAATGTAGGGAGATTTATAAATCATTCATGTGAACCAAATTTATTTATGGTTCCAGTTCGAGTCAACAACAACATCCCCAAACTGTCATTGTTTGCTTCAAGGACCATAGAACCAGGAGAAGAACTGACTTTTAGTTATGCTGGAGAAAGATTTAATGGCAACGATGGGTCAAAGTCAGATGTGAAATTAAATGAAACCGACTTTAAGGGCATAACTCAAACAAGACTAAAGAAATGCATGTGTGGTTCAAGGTCATGTAAAGGTTACCTCCCTTATGACACCTCACTCTTTACAAGTCTGAATAAAGACTGATACATGTATCTTCTGATAAATCTCTGGTATTGAAAGAATGAATTCTTATTTAGTCCAACCTGCGGCCATGGTTTAGTGGTAGCGTGTGCGCTTTGTAAACCTGCTTCGATGTACTGTTCACCAGATCAAGTCCGTCTGTCGACCATCAGGTATATGAGTGAGTCACACATTTGTGGCTCCGGCAATCACGGGGTGGTTTTTATGAGGTTTCCTCTCTTTTTTTTCACCATAATAAGGCAAGGTTCAGTGTAAAGTGGACAATCTGTCATCATATAAGTGAAATACCCTTGAGTATGACGTTAAATCCCCAATCAAACAAACAAACAAACAATTATTTAATCGTTACCATTGTATCTTATGTTTAACAACATGGGCATAAACAGACAGTCGTAGTTATATTGTCTGTTATGTGTGAAATCGTTTATTGTGATGCTTGAAAGGTTGTCACTCATAACCATTGCACAAGAGCTTCACATTACTCTTGTCCTAGTGTAGGCAACAGGGAGTTTCTCATACTCCTTCCCTAGTATAGACAACAGGGAGCTTATCACCACTAATGTTCTAGTATAGACAACAGAGAGCTTATCACCACTCATGTCCTAGTATAGACAACAGGGAGCTTATCACCTGTCCTAGTATAGACAACAGGGAGTTTATCACCACTCCTACCCTAGTATAGACAACAGGGAGCTTATCACAACTCCAACCCTAGTATAGACAACAGGGAGCTTC
>JAVFBX010204014.1:0-12407 GCA_034783855.1 Mopalia kennerleyi | reverse complement strand
CCCCAATAACATAAAAACTCATTAAAGGATAATATAAATAAGTCCGCAAAGTTGAAACATAATTCCGCCCTCTCGTTAAGTGTAGTTTGTTTCAAGCGCAGCAAATTTTCTTTAGCTATCACTGAAGGGGGGTTAACTTCCTCACAATGCTATACACACTCCACGTTGTTTGTCTTCGCTAGCTACGACTACTGTTTGAATACACCGCCGTCATATGACGTACTCTTAAAATGGCGCAGCACACCAATCAATGAGATCGATTTCCTGGGAGTGTTATACTGACAATAGAATGAGCGGCTCCCTGGTCGATTACATTAAATTGCCGCAGTCATTAATTGCAGGTGAAAAGCGACCACTCGCTACACACTAATTGACTATCCCGAAGGAATAAATCTTCTATCGATGATTCACCTATACATTACAAAGCCTTAGATGTGTAATAAGAACGATTTATATGAAATACCCCGCGGCACTTTATTCCCTATTAACGTTTAATTGTCGCATCGATTGGTGCTAAATGAGTATTGGATGTTTGAAGGCAGTTGAATCTATGTATTTCCCTGTCTCACCAGCCTTTCTTTACTGGATGACACTAGTATTCGAGATAAATGGATTTCACATCTTGTTGTATGGTACGGATTGCTTTCTAGTAACACTCAAATGTATTTTTAGACGGACTGCTAGGAACTAAAATGGCATTTTATTTTGGGAACTGTAATGATACCACCTTACCATATTTTTTGCCACCTAGAAAAAAAAGTACTTCAATGTTATTCCATCTATGACCACAGTGAATGATAACACTTGAAAAAACCTTGGTGGGCATTATTCTTGAAAGGAAAATAAATCTTCTTTTGTTAAAAGAAAATTGCTAATTTATACTTTAAAACACAAATCTTAGAACAGATGTAGTATGTAAATTGTTCTATAAATCCAACAGACATACGGTTAGCCGGTCTGCCTACTCATCTGCCATCGATACCTCTTCTGTCCACCTCAGCTATATGAGGGAATCACCGGATTGATTGATTGATTGATTGATTGATTGATTCATTGATTCATTGATTGGTGTATTACGTCGCGCTTAAGGGTATTTCACTTATATGACGGCTGTGTGATCCAACAATAATTGACACTAGCACAACTAAGATGTGAAACGTTTTCATAATGCTGGAAAGTTAATTTTGCATTTATATTCTGACGCTTTATAACATATTGATACAAATGATATGGCGACACGAAATGTCAAATATTTGATGACGGGTATATAGTGGCGTTCTAAGCGCTATAGGTAGTGAGCGCAGACACTGGGCCAGTGTTAAATCGATCGCATTTATAGCGCTTTATCATTCTAGAATTACACGTCGCCATGAAGTCCATCTAAACGCCAGAGATACCCTGATCGGTTTCCTAGAGACTGGACAAAGTAGCAAAGACTTCATTACAGGGGACGAGCACCTCACAAACCACTAGTGGGGTCTGAATAATTCAGTTAGATAGCACAACTACACCGCCAAGGTTAATTCGCTTTGAGAGAATTTAGTAAATTGGTATCAAAGTCCATATGGCTTTGATATTGTGGGAAACGATGTTAAATTATCTCTGCACATGGCCGTGATGTGGTTGGCGAAATCAGAAAATGAACAAGGAACAATTTAATGACGCCGCGGAACTCGGCAATACAGGTGTTGTTAACAGATAGGCAATCGTTGTATAGCTAGCCTTGGAGACAAATCTGTCAGCCGATTATGGTCTATAGTCGAGATGAGAGGCTATCAACTGTCAGGATTATAAGGCAACATCGCTCATAACTTCCAGCCGTTAAGTGTCAAATAACACCCAATATGAACACAGACTCCACCAAACACACGCTCTACGCATGGTATATTGTATTACAGGCAAGCCGACTGTTAACAATAATCAAGACAAATGGGGCTGGAGTAACAGTCGTTAAGAAAGGAAAATCGTTTCCGACAAAGCCCCTACAGTCAGCTCATGACAAACGCAATTTGTTACATAAATGTCTGTCGATTTGACTATTCACTACACTGCCTTAAAAATACTTTATATTCCCTCGTTGGCTGCTTGATCGACTGGTAGCTTACGATCGCTTATATCCGTTAATTTGAAAGGCTCAAGAGAACTTCAATTTCTATTACTGGGCCGTCAGCCTAGATTTATGACTTCCCTCGGGCCCATGCTTTAACGGCCACCCTTCCGAGAAGAAGTCCGCTCTAACCAGGTATAAATGGTTTTCTCTTTAAACAGGCCAGAAAACTCAAGACAGTAATGAAAGCTATTCGGACACTAAGGGGTTCCCAGGACACAATGTGTTAATAGTGATCCGGAGAAATCAGAACACATTAAATGATTTGTACAATGTGGTAGACAGCTTCAGCTACGGTACCCGAATACATATATATCCAGGATACAGATGGCATATTCCATTAGAATAGCAAATTGTATACAAAGGTCTATACCGATAATGATGCGCCAAATCGTTTCAACAATTAGGCCTAGGTACAAACAATTAGATTTTTAAATCCAGCTAAACAGCTATAATAAAGGAAGCTGTCAATTAAACATATGGTAAAATGTAACAAGGGCGAATTTATTTTTAAATTTGTTTATTTTCATTTAATAATACTCCGTCGAGAATACAAAAACTATTTCAAACATAGATTATGATTTGTATGTTTATTTGAGGTTTGACGCCATTTTATAGCTATTTCCAATCTGATTAACACAGATCCAAAAGCTACTAAAAGTAAGAAAAAAAGCCTTGGGAGCTTATTTAATCTGGTTTAATCAAACTGACGTTATTTCATCCGTTAGACGGCGCCCCCCGGTCCAATGTGCGAGAACAACTAGCCTTGATATGAAGAAAAGAAACGATACAAGCACTATAGAAACAGGACAGATTGGCTTCATTTTTTTTTGCACCGAAGACAAGAGAGCGCCAGGCCATTGGAAGTTTCGACAAACCATCACTTTGGATTTTGAAAACCGCCGTATAGAAACAATTTTCGGGCTATTTGATGACTTCCTTCATGTTTATTGATAGAGTCATTGGTATCGAATCTGTTTGTAATTGGTACACTCATATAATGATGTGCCCAGCTAGGCAATGAGCGAAAGACACCATCTTGTTTAATTAACTGCAGTTAACAATTCAATTTTATTTTCTCCTGGCAAACAAGGTGAAAATGAGGGCTAACTATATACACCAATTATTGCTATACAAGGGGGATACTTAATACGTGTTAAATTGTCGTGTTTACTCATTTAAGTTATGTGTCTATCTTTTACTACTTCTTTTTAGAATTTACTATTAAGTTTATGATAGTTCTCTACACTTGATAACATTATATACAAGTTTCATATAGGACAATAGCCTGGCATTTAATTCCTCTGTACGGGCAAACAATAAATATATGTTTTACTCAACTTTACTGGCAACAAACAATGACGAGACAGGACATCCACTGATTGACTCCGTGTTGAGTGGAGGGTTGGGAGAGAGAACTTCCTGTTGCCCTGCTGCTCTCTGAGCTTAAGGGCAACATGAAGCCGATCTGTTTGTGATTTCATTGTATTGTCTTCTGTGAGTGTCCGGTCTTATCTTAGCTTGTTGCCAATGTTGACCAGGGTGGTTTTATTCACCCATTGGGCTGATACGCCGTCGTGTGAGTGAAATAACCTGAAGTACGGCGTAAGGTTTAACACCAATCAAACAAACACACTTCGTGTTGCCTCTAAGCTATAATAACACAAGCCAGGGCAACATGAAGCTCCACAAAACGACACAATGGAGCAGTAGTAGTAAAAAGCCAAGTGTCACGGCAAGCCATGTCTGATCATATCTAATTACATAGTACAATAGATGTACATTTATTTGATAGGTTTGCCAATAAACCGATTGTGATTACGCCAAATCTATAATCTGAGAAATAATGAGACAAATGACTGTTAGAAAATGCCAATTGAAACAGTACGTATCTGGCTTGATCAATCATCGCTTATTGATCAACCGTCTGTAGAGAGTGTTTCATATACACATCCATCACTGCCTTGATTATATCCAGCTCACCAGGCAATGGTTATAAATCGACAGAGATACCATATAGGTGAAAACGCCCTGTAATAAAATGCAAACAGTAGCGAATGTAACGACCTGTATCAGTTTGCACAATGCAAAGACAAAGAAGCTCATCATAAACTTTTTGTATTGAGTTTCTATATCTCAGAAAGTTTATCCTGTCTATCAGACAAGTGCGTCAAATCGAGCTTATCACTAGGGAAATATGTAAACGATTATTTTAATCTGCACAATTTAACCATGCAAACGAGGAAATATTAGACTCTTTAAGTTTGAACACGTGATGGATTTCAATGCTTGTTAACGGGGGAATATTAGTTAGGTTTACTCTGTGATGGTGTTCTGTTTGTTTGTTTGTTTGTTTGATTGGCGTTTAACAGCGTACTCAATGGTATTTGACTTATATGAAGACGGCCTGTTCAATTAACACTCTTCCTTGCTTAACACTCCCAGAAGAAAGAGTTGTGCTTACTATATGGTAATGTAATGTTAAGTGTGTGCGTTTGTCATGCAACATTGTGCAATATGACTTGGTGCCTATAATCAAACTGCAGTATCACATGGTAGTGCACAATGCTATTGTTCTTGTATTGAATTCAATGCGAAAATTCTACGACAACTTTTTTCAATGATATTCTATGTTGTAGAACACAATGTCAAAAATAAACAATATTTTGCATTATTTGACCGATTGACGTTTGTCGCCCTTGTAGAGAAAGCCTAGCATACTGACGGTCCGATGACTGTGGATTAGTGGTTAGCGTGTCGGCATGCCTACTACTCCCACCGATGTACCGTCCACGAGTCCGAGTCCGTCTATCGCTGCCATCAGGTATAGGAGTGAGTCACACAATGAGGCTCAGGCGGGGTGTGATTTTTAAGAGGTTTCCTCCTGGTTTTGTTGCAAACTTAATCTTCCTCGTGTGTTAGTAAAGACAACATTGCTTTAAACTCCAAACAACTTTACTGGGTCAATGGGCAAATTTTGCAAATTAAATCCACATGAAAATTATAAGACATATTGCCGGATAGTATCCGATAACAAAATTGCTAAACGTGAAATAAATTGAGTTTTCTTTTTTAGAACAGTTATATCCAATTCCAAATTGTGTAATGTTCTACTATCCAATATTGTATTGCTGATTTTAAATGTCTACAGTAAGTTCATTAGGAATATAGTGTTTGTTTGTTTGTTTGTTTGTTTAATTGGTGTTTAGCGTCATACTCAAGGGTATTTCACTTATATGACGACGGAGAAAAATACAAAATGTACAAACAGATCAGCTTCCTGTTCCCCTTTAGCTCTGAGAACACCAGGGCAACAGAAAGCTCCTCTTAGGATAGACTGAGGAAGCCGGGAGAGTATTCTGCATGAGTCCGCATGCTTGGCCAACCCGTTCCCCCACGGGGCGCCATGCTTAAGGGTATTTCACTTATAGACGCCGAAAACCAAATTTGATGTAATTGGCCACAGTGACAATTAAGGTACATATGAACACCATGCTTGAGGGTATTTCACTTTATATATTCTGGCGAAAACCACACTTTCATGTAACTGGCAACAATGACGATAAATGCACGGACACAGGACGCAAAACAGGGTGCAAGAAAATTATGCAAGTTAACAGTGCAGACAACATTATTCCCACTGATGAGTTCCACAGAGTAAAGTTCTTCCAATAGAACATACTACATACATATGTGCATGGTGATCTTTTGACAATGGATTTATTAATTTGTACATGTAAACATTAACATATATTATGAATCCCCATGCATTTACATGTATTTGTGGATGGGGTTTTTTTTGTTTATTTTTTCTTGTGAGTGTGTAGTCTTGCACCTTAAGAAACCCATATCGCGCTCCCATTGGCTGTGAAACTCAAAGAGAAAGCTCTCCCTAAACACCCACCTTTATAGAGTAGTCAAATTCATTTTAATGATTTAACAGACACATAACTGTCAACCAATCAAAACCTGCATGTCATGCAAGAAGCCAAGAACTTGAATGACACATTTCATTCTGGGAGAGAAGGTCAAGGTCATAATGGCAAAGGTCATTGTTTTAAACTCTATTGACTGCCAATTTAATGTAGGTATACAGAAATAAGAAATAATTTTAAAAATAGTATCAACTTGTGAATTGAAATAGAATACATTTTCATTTCAAAAAAATGATTTTTCCATTATGACATGAAATTGTATATCATAAAGCAGCCCACAATACATTCGGTAAACAAATTCAAATTTGAAGTATTGACATTTGCAGAAGAACTACATAAACACATGATGCCCCCATGCTGAGGTCCTGTAAAGACACTAATAGACAACAGTAACTTGGGGTTTATCCATTTAGAATGGTACATGTACCAAAAAAGCTCCAAAGGATTTGTACATGTAGGTCATATTATGATCTGACACAAATGCCCGAAAAATGTTTTTCAATCTTATGGATTGACAAACCAGGTTTAGGAAACAGCCCTGTGATTGGTCAATCTTGCAAACCTATCAGCACCATTTGGTATGCCTTTGCATCAGATCACATCAGCGACAAACAAAACATGGCAAGCTTTTTGATCTGATTGTAATCAGACTGCTGTACATAATCTAAGAAACTGTCTCTCCAGACATCAATCAAATTATTTTTTATTGTGTATTTATCATGATAATACACTTAAACATTTCAAAAATTCCAAGGAACACAAAATTTGAGTCACTTAAATGACAACAGTTCTTATTTACATGAACATGGATAAATATTAAAGTTAATACTCAAAATGCTATTTCCATGGAAATTTAGAAAATATTCTTAAGTCCAGGATATTTTAACGTCCTGCACAAACATCAATACTTTCAAAATCAAAACTCCAATTCTGCACAGTGCAGGTAAACTTGTTAAAAGCAAAGAGGTTAAGATCTGTTTCCCCCAAGCCCATGAACCCAGCAGTTTCAGCCAATCTGTTATTCAGCAGAAGGAAAAGCACCTGTAAACCAACACAGTTAACAAAGGAAGATGTCCCAGGTTATCACTGTGTGTTTGTCAAATTAAGGCATACATACATGTTCTGAAGACCATGTGTGAAGCTAGCCAAGTTAAAACAAGAAATGATACAATGTACATGTTTGACCGATTGATTGATTGATTGATTGATTGATTGATTGATTGATTGTTTGGTCAATTCACTTGTTTATTCATTGATTTGTTCGTGTTATCAGATTGATTGATTGATTCATTCATTGATTAATTGATTAATTGATTGATCAATTCAGTTATTGGTTCATTGATTGGCTGATTGTTTTATTTGATTGATTGATTGATTGACTGGGTTTTATTGTATGTAGAACATCATCATCATGTATTGTTATTTCTCCCTTTTCAATGTAACTACAGTAATTGTTTCTTTGTCATATAATTATGATCTAAATCATGCTGTTTATAAGTAGTAGTACTAATCAGTAATGAGCCACTTTATGTATTTCACTTACAATGTATAAATTATGGTAGTGTTCACTGTTCACTTCCTACATGTGCTCTGCCTTTAATTATTACATACACTGTATTTATGATGGAAAACTGAGAGAAAACTATATATTTGTTTCTTTGTTTGTATGATTGGAGAGTAAAACCAGGTTAAAACCACCTACCCATGCATACTTCTATTAGATTCATACAGTTTACAGGTATCTTAATATGATACAGAAGATACATTTATATGCGAAAGAGAGATACATGTATGCGATGCGTGTTGACTAACACTACATGTTTAAAGACAGAAGGAGTGTGAAGTGCTAGACGCTAACATATATAATATGCAAGTGACAGATCGTGGATATTTGAAACAGTTACATGTACAGGGCTTCAAAAAGACGACATTATGTTATAGACAAAAGGCCAGGACAAATAAACAGAATTGCGGTATTAGATAACTAGTGCTGTCTGATTTGGGGCAGGCTATGGTTATATTTACATATTCCAAATCAATGACTATAAAATTTTCATTTCAAGCCAAAGAAAATGATAGTTGATACTGATAAAATACATTAACTGTCATAATAACTGATAACATTTATATTAAACTTATAGTCATACAGTAAGCTTATAAGACTCAGAAATCAGAAATCAGAATAAAGATGAGATTTGACAGATAAAGCTACTGAAGGAAGAGCCAATGTATGTATGATGTAGAATTGTATGCAAATTGAGAGATCAGAATGTAATTTGCACACAGGACACATTTTACATGTACCTCAACTCAAGTAAGAGAAAAGTTTCCAGCTTCCTTACAAATTCATGAGAATATTATACAAAGGTTCTTTATCCCATTTTGAAAAAAAAAAAAAAATTATTAAATAATTAATTATTGATATTAATTTGGGTGTATCGGGAAACTCCCCTTATTTTTCACAAACATATTTTGCAACCGAAGCGTCTTTTTACCTCACTAGTCACTACCTCAGTCTTTTCTTGGTAAAACTAAAAACTGACAATGGGCCACAAATGTGATATCATATTTTGTGTTTGTGACCAATTTGATTTCCTGGTGCATGGTTATTAGGGACACAGTTTGCATCTACACTGTAGCTGATAGCTGCCCATTTTCTTTTAATGCATGAAGGCATTGGTTGGTTAACCTTCATCAAGTATACCAGAAACTGAGACAGTGGGAAAGGGCTTTAGTTTTTTTCTACGATGAATTGGTACATGTACATGTACATTGTAGGCTACAGCAAACAAAGCAAACTGAACAAATTTACATGTACGGTCTCCTATCATCATCTGACATGTTCATTGTCATTTCATCAAAGCAACGCTTGGATCTGGGGCTTTTGTCCAGATATTTGTAAATGTTATACCTTACAGCGAAATGATATTTATTACCACACCCATGATGCATTGAGATTTTGCTGCAAAGTAAGACTTATTTAAGCGGAATCCAAAGCCTGTACTCAATAAATACTTTGGTGTTTTTCCAGTCATATTCCTTCAACTGTACCCATGGTTGTTTATTTGATTGGGGTTTATCATCATACTCAAGGGTATTTCACTTATATGACGACGGATTGTCCACTTCACACTGTTCCTTGTCCTATTATGGTGGAAAACCGAAAGGAAACCCCGCAAAAACCATCCCCGCAATTGCCGAAACCACATCTGGTGACTCACTCATATACCTGAGGGTCGACAGTCGGACTCTATCACGTGAACGGTACATCGAAGAAGGCGTTCAGAAGCACACATATTTGCCTTTTTGTTTGTTTGGTCGGTGTTTTTTTACGTCGTACTCAAGGGTGTTTCACTTTTATGACGACGGATCGTCTACTTCACACTGCCTTATTACGGTGGAAAACCGGAAAGAAACTGTGGTGGTCTATACAGTGGGACTTGATCCTGTGAACGGTATATTTAATTGGATAAGCAAGTGCATACGTTATCACTAAGCCACGGCCGCGGGCGATTGCATTTGATAAACCAGTTCAGAAGGTATTCCGCAGCATTCGAAATTATTGAAGCTCACCTATGCCAGCGTTGTACTTTGGAGAATGTCCAAGCGACAATAATACAAAGCAACGGACTCTAGTAGACGCTGCTGCTCTACGTAGGAGGTTTGAAATGACTCGATACTACAATGCCGAAAGTAAGCTCAAATCTATTTAAATCGATAAAAGTTGCACTGTCCACTTATTGAGACCGACCCTGCTAACTTCTCCGCGGAGAGATTTCCGGACTGATTGTAGTAAAACATTATATGGATAAACATTTCCATTAATTAAACAGTTTACCTCAAACTTCAATAATCCATAGGACGATTCACTTTTTGGGATCGGCTCTATCCCTGAAAAGTAAGGAATTGTAGGTGGCGGACTGTTAAACGAGGTGTTTAACGACAAAAAATAGAAAGCGGGCACCGGCTGGTGAGGTTTACCGGGGGATGTCAAAAAAGAGCGAGGAATTTTAGGGATACAATATTTATTGATGAATAAATGGATTAAAGGCGAAGGCATGCGGTTTAGCAGTGTGTTTTGTTAATCTTTAAAAACCATTTTAGTAAAATATTACAAACCAGAAATGACATACGCGCTGCAAGTGACCCGCAGCATATCGTATGCTATTGCTTTGTCAAAAGTATGAATATATTCTCATTTCTGACAGGAATTATGCCTGCCTGCGTTGTACCTGAATGTGAGAATTCTGAATTGGTTATCGCAAAAGGAACTTCGATTATGAAAGGAAACTTCGGCCCGAATTGGCAGATTTAATACTAACAAAAATAAGTTTAAAAAGAATGCTATTAACCGTGTCTATTTCCATTTGGCCCAGAACAAAAAGGCTCCGATAGACAGGACTACATCCGCGAAGCGTCGATTCCAGACAGAAACAAGGCAGGGCAGTTTTGCCTTAAGTCCAGCTAGTCAACAACGGAAAAAAGACTACGAGCTTATAAATTTAAATTTAGCTCCTAGATATTCCCTTTGTTCATCCGGTTTAGAGAGTCTTCAGATACTCTCTCATACGTCTACTTGTATTGTTATTCATCTTCTTGACTGGACACTATTCGATGAATTCGCGTCGTTATATCGCCTCGTACACGCACGGATTTTGACCGATTATTAGTTGAAGAGTTGCACACGGATTTATAGCCTCCAATTTAGTATCTGTGATACATGCATTGAAAGCTATTAATTAGCCGTTTCGCGTCACATCACGGCAGCGAGTTTCTCTTCACGATATATAAAAGGCTTATAAGTATCGGAAAGTAAATCTAAAAGTGAGTATATCGACAGAACTACAGGCTAGCTGAGGGGAATATTGAAAATACATACAGAATAGATACACATCACATGATAATTAGTTTGGCTACATTAGTTTCCGCAGACTATACATAGCTGTTATTTTCATGTTTGGTATAAACAGGAGAGAATGATGTATTATTTAATAATATTTCGTATCAGAATTGTAGATTTGAGAAAAAAATAGTAATATGAACTTTACGTTTGTTTGTATGATTGAGTTTTGCGTCGTATTGAAGGTTGGTCCAATAACAAAACCGGCGTAAGAACCTTGTGGGCGAAGAAAACCCCCCGGGCATCACTGATAATTGAAAAATTAAACGAAACTTATATTAAGTTTAAGTTTGATTTAGATTCTACTGAGTCAGAGGTCAGGAACAAGAGGAATTACGTGAGATAGCGATAGCATGCTTCACAAGTCAGTATTTACAGCCGCCGAGTATCCTCAGCTCAAGGGGAATTACCTTGGGTGGGCCATCACCGGAAATCGGGTGGGCACGTAATTCCTCTTGTTCCTGACCTCTGACTCAGTAGAATCTAAATCAAACTTCAACTTAATATAAGTTTCGTTTAATTATTCAATTATTATGTAATACAGTAGATTTTGTAGATATAGAATATTTGCTTTCGGCATAGCAATGTATTGTTTATTCTAGTTCCAACACGACGTCAAAAGCCTTGCTTTCGTATTTCAAGTTCTATTACCTGTGCAGTGATACCCAGAGCCATGCTATTGCACGAAAAAATAGAATTTGCAGTAGATATTAAATATCAAAGATGTCGTTTTTTCCATGTCGAAAAAAGGCAATCGAGATAGAAGGAGAGGATATCTGGTGTATTTTCTGCTAATGGCAAATATATTTCAAAGAAGCAAAATCTTAGAATGGCATTTACAAGTCGGTAAACTGAACAGGAAAAGGTCTTTATGGATTTCAACTTTTCGTATATTGTGACGTAATTATTCGATGTCTATGAAAATGAACAAAAAGTCTGATTCAAAGGAAAAATATTTTATCATAAGAGAAAAGAGAAAAGCATTCACTTACGTATTTTGTCATTAGTTTCGTTGAAAGCTTCAGAAGGCAGTGACAACTTGTTTACGACATTGGACATAGGACATCCCTCCATCCGATGTCTCACTTCTGTATTTTCAATCACTTTGTTACGTCAGACCAGCGACAATATCACAAGAATAATTACACTGCTTTATCTTTACACTGATGTCGCATGGCCATTTTATTGTTTTAGTTTGTTTGATCGGGGTTTAACGCCGTACTTAATGTTATTTTTCTAATATGATGCCGTGTCAGTCCAATGGGTTAAGAGCCATCCACGATACAACACACAAGAAACAAGACAAGACAATGCAATGACAGCACACAGGTCGACTTCCAGTTGGCACATCATTCTGAGAGCACTGTCTCCAACCACGCGCCCCAGGTAATCGCTTGAACAGTTAAAAGACAAATAGCATATTAAACCCTATAGGTGTAATATCTTTAAATAGTTCGCAAAGACT
>JAVFBX010204003.1:0-12407 GCA_034783855.1 Mopalia kennerleyi | reverse complement strand
GGAGCTTTCACTTTATATCAATTTCATAGTTATTACACCAGCTAAAAGTGGACAACATATAAAGGTTTTTTCTCATAAAACTACTTTACCAAAAAAAAACAGGGGTGTCACTTTGTTTTTATGGTATAAAGTTTTGCCGTCCAATCAAAAACATGGAGTTGTCAGTACTTTACTCATGGTTTCCTCCCTCTCGTCCAATTAAATGCTAAGCTCGGATCATGTGATACAGTTGTTTGTAGAGAACGGCGGATCAAGGAGACTAGTCCTGACGTGACTGACAAGCGGATAAAAAGCAAATATACCGAGAGAAAGTGTGATATAATAAAAAGATGCAGCTATCCAACCATACAACTGCGTGGTCCTCATTGCAAATGTAATCTAAATCTTGAAACTTTGTTTTTAAGTTTCTTCAACATTGACTTATCCGGACATCTCTGGTTTTCCTCTTTTGGTATTCATATACTACAACTATTCAAACCACTGGCATACCTAAGTCTTTGAATCGCTGGCTAAGTGAATAAACTGCCGGATCGCCGATATCGAGTGGGATTTTTAGTCAAAGAAGAGACTGGAATGTTTAGTAAACTGCATGTTGTTTGAAAGTTTGACACCAGAACTTTGGAAAGCCGAAACCTTGCGCAAACTAGATTAAACCGTTTGGTTGGAAAAACTTGTCGAAGTGGAAAAGTGCCGAGTAATTTCGATTTCTTCTTGCAGTATATACCTGTACGTGTTATATAACGTTTAAACGAGATAGGGGACAATATATAATTAGGATATATGGTCGTATATGATTAAGTTCTAAATTATTTACTTGCATGTTTGTCATTCTCTCGATTCAGTATCTGTGCAAAACATTAGAACGCGAGAAATATTCATTTGTAAGCACCGTATTATTTTACTCTCCTACACTTACACGTCAGGTGACGGTGCATATATATAAGCGTGATCGTGACAAATGTGACTTATTAATTGTTAAGATACAACAATCAAATATTTACAAGTTTTATCTTTGTTTAATTGAAACTTCTCTCTTCTGGATTTCAGGTTCCTGGAATTTTTGTGAGAAAACTATAAGTTGATTTTTGTGGAATGTGCTGATAGCTGTCAATGCGGCTGACTTCTGTGTATCATTTGACAGAGTTGTTATGTAAACTTGAAAAGCTCTTGGCGATTATCTCGTTCGCGCTGCACATTACCCATGTTACCGAATCAACATAAGAGTTAGTTTCACGTTGCAATCTCACTCCATCGTTCAATCAAAACACGTGTTTGTGGTAAGAATCTGTCATTCAGTGTCAGATAATCAGTTATCTATCCTTGTATAAGAACAAACATCTGTCAAACTGGCACTCGAATTAACTGTGGACGAATCCTACTATTCATATTTTTTACACAACTTTTCCAGCATCAGCAGATCTTGTAACTGGGCATAGATTACTGAACAGAATTGGCCAGGATGAACGTGTAGAAGGGTTTATTAATATAAGAGCTTAGCAAAGTCAAGTTAACATTTTAAAATCGATCATCAGGCGATGTTATTTTCCTTACACAATATGCCTCTAATGGTTTTATTCCAATTGACATCCGCTGAACTATTGATTAGACTTAGCAATAGGGTTAAAGAAGACAACAAAAACTAATGAAGCAAATCATGCGCAAACCCGTATTTAAAACAAAAATACTGGGCCGTCTTTCAAACCGTAGATTACTATCTTAGACCCATATAATAACTTACTTTTATCAATATCATTCCAGCTATCGTTTTGAATTATCAAACCCGTTGTTTTTAAAATCTGTTTAAACGGTTCTTTGAACAGTATTTAGCAACCCTCAGATACTTTTCCAAAGGAAAAAGATAAAAATGTACCGATTCACCTATTCATTTAAAATCACGAACAAAACAGACAAATGTAATTTGTGGAAGTTGTCTCTCATTTGGGATGGCCACGTCTACGAATCTTTCGTTGTTATAAATCCTCTGGCTATTGGCCAAGATAAACAGACAGGCAACTTATGATTCCAGTTTTTATATTGTAATAGATAGGCTGTCTAGAGAGAGGATCGTCGTCACTGACGTAAGACGCACCTGTTGCTCTAAGCATCTCCTTGGACAGACCCGCTGACCTATACCACTAACATAATCACTGTTATTTCCTTATATGTATGTATTAATTGACCCTGAATGCTTCCAAAAGCACACTTCAGTATTAAGCTGATCAGAGTAAATACTTCTCCTTGGCTGACTGACAATAAAAGCAACTGCCAATTGATATTGGATTATAATAATTATAATCCTGCTATACAAATTCAGCGTGTTATTGTTGTCTTGGCAATAGACCATTAATTAGTTTTCGGAGATTAGTTGTTCAAGAGGTAAACCAAGTTTACTTTCTGATAGCATTCAAGAAATTCCTATTAAACGTGACGTTCTACACCAATTGTTTATAGCTAACATGACTGTCACCAATAAAAGTCTCCATTTTCCCCCAGTCAATGCAATTTCAATCTGTATCACTCGACTGTACTCGTTGATGAGCCGTATAAAAGATAGATTGTTATTACTCTGTGTAGCCTTTAGTTTCCATAACAAATGGACTGTGGAAAGAATAGCAACACAATTAACAACCAACGATTTCAAATTTAAACGAATTTTAAATCGAAAAAGACATTAAACAGTACATTGACGCTTCTTGAAAGTGATACACGGGTTCAAAGTTCCTAGAATAAGCCCCGCCTACTTCCGTTTGGAACTCGAATAACACCATATATGGCAAACGATATACCAGTGCAGCCAATACACCGGTTTTCAGTTCCAAGAAAAAGTCCCGCCTACTTCCGTTTGGCACTCAAACAATACATATATGGCAAACTGTAAACCGGTGCAACCAATACACAAGTTTGCATGCAGTTCTGAGAATTAGCCCCGCCTTCTTCCGTTTGGAATGCAAGTAACACCATATATGGCAAACTGTAAATTCGTGTGTTGGTGACAAATAAACAACTACCAAAACTGGAAGGTCAATTCTTCCTTTAGTAGAAAAACAGCCGTCCCTTGACAATAAGGCTACCTGAATAACTTTTCACAAGCTCGTCCTTTTGAAGATTAGCCATACTGTCTTTACTTAGCACTGGAGAAAAATTAACTTTCCAACATTATGGAAACGCTACACATCTTGGTTGTGCTAGTGTCCATCATTGTTGGAATACACCGGCGTCATAAAAGTGATATACCCTAATAAGCACTGCGTATAAAACAGCAATCAATCTTTCCAGTGAAAATCTCGAAAAAATAGAATTCGATTTGATTTACTATTTAGGACTTAAGTAAATTTTGATAGTATTGAGGAGTAGTTTTATCAATGATAAAAAAAAAGTTGTAACATTTTATCGCGGTTCACATGTCACTTTTAGTGCTAATATTGTACGATGATATATTCATAGGACACGAAAAGTTAGATTAGTATCTTATTTTGTTTTATATACAGTCACTAGAGACACGACGTGCAGCTGTACCAAACCTTTGGGAATAGGGCCCGCCTCTGAATAACAAATAACGTTGAATCCGTTTGACCGAACTACCACGGAAAGACATTTTTAAGCGAGTGTGGGACTGCTGAGAAATGATTGATTTTGACATGAAAATGGACGTCGGGTGGTCGTTTTATGGGTCGGTATAAACCAAAAGTGTTCAAGGAAAAAAACCGAGATGGTTTAAGTCAGGGTAAGGACACGCAATTGTTATACACTATAAGATAAAGTACAGAATCATGATAGCGTTCTGTTATTTCTCAAGCCGGTTAGAAGTAGTGTAGATCGGTCCGTGCGAATAATACATATGTGTCTCACTGCGCAATATAAGCATACCATCAAGATGGAAAGGTTCTATGGTGCAGCTTTTAAGTGAATATGAAAACCAACAATAAAAGATTAATGTCTTGTTTTGTTCTGCTTCATGATCATGTAAAGAACAGTTTTGTGTAACACATTAACTGCATCGAACACTTACACGATATCTGGAGGATAAAAGGGGATATTTGTTCCTCGGATATTCTTTACTTGGCCGTCGTGAGATAAGTTTTGCACAGGCTTGTCATTTTACATTTAACCTTAGACAAGCAACCCGCGACACTGGGTTAGTCATATTTTAACACCAAAGGAATTATCTCTTTCAGCTTATACCTTCTTCCAGAATGACCTGCACGGGTGGTTGGAGAGAGCTTCGTGTTGCCCTGGGGCTTTCAGAGCTAAAGGGGAACAGGAAGACGATCAGTTTGTGGTGTCTGTATTTCGTTCTGTCCGCGCGTTGCAAAGCACTTCCCAATCTGTATTTGTTCTGTCTGGTCTTTCTGTGTTGCCAGTGGTGTCGAGGGTGGTTTCTTTCACCTATTGGGCTGGTACATCGTGAAATAACCTTGAGTACAACGTTAAACCCCAATTAAACAAACAAATGAACCACACTGACCTGCCGTTTATATAACATTCAGGAGACTGCTTTAAAGCAGTGCTTGTGTTTCGTATTCTGTAAGGAAGGCAGGAGAAGTGGTTGTGCTATCAAACAGGACTTATATTTGTAGTATCTTTTTTTTTAAATGCCTTGAAATATATCACAGGAAAAGATAAACCGTTTCTTCACACACACCAATCATGGATTTTCATGAACGTCTCGTCAGTAGATAGTATGATACAAGGGGAAAGGTATAAGTGTGACTCCCCTGTTACGCTCGATTATCTCCCTTGAGAAATTGTTTCATTCGTTATTGATTGAGAAATTGCAAATGTGGAATTAGTTTTGCCACAAAAGTTGTTGGGTCGAACTGTTCTAAAGATTTAAACCGCCTGGTGCTGTAACATTCAGTCTTGCCAAATTGGCTTACATTTTGGAGAGTCAAATATGTACGTTACTCCACTTAACTTAGTTTTAAATTAACAATTGGAAAGTTGAATGATTATGCCACGAATGGCAAAAGTGTCGCATCACGTGTTTTGGAACCACACAGGCAGTGGTAGAATTTCTACCCAATTACAGTGCACAAATTACAACCGATTTGTATCTTCATTTGTCTGTCAAATCTAATTCAAATGTTCTTTATAAAATTATAAATTATACTTGAAAGCGTGGAAATTGTACCGAACAGTGCTGAGCTGTCTTTTAATCATAAATGGCTTTATTAACCTTGCCCAACAAAACCGCAGATAACCCTTCTGAAGTAGAAACATATGTAGATTACTGGGTCGGTTCCTGGAATTTGATTACTCTTGACACTTTGTTATAGGCGTTTAACAATGTCCCATTTCTTTTAAACTCAATTTGCCAACGTAAGAGTATTGTGGCGATAAGCTGTGCATTAACATCACGACAAAAACACGTATATGTATAGTCCTAGGTAAATAATGTCACACTCGTCAAAAATCTGTTCTGCATCACTCCAATTGGAAGGAGTTGAGCATGAAGGTACAATGCGTATATATAGACTATGTATTGCCCCACTAATAAAGTAGTTTGTTTGTTTAACGCCGTATTTAAGGTTATTGCACTCACATGACGGCGTGCCAGACCAAAGGATGAAGGACAACATATAGTCCTACAAAGACAAACCGGTCAATAGAAACAACCACAGGACGTTATACAAGCACATCAAATACGGCTTTACGTACATAATAGAATTTAAATATTTGTTGATAAAAAATACGATAGTATGAAATTATATGAAAAAATGATAAACTTAGTGTAGGCCTGTTAATGTTTAAATTTAGCGTATACGGCGAATGTGCTGTGTTTGGGTCATCTTCCCGAGGCAAGGCGGAAAAACAGATCGTCGCACTAAGTCTCTCTTCCTTTCTTACCTTGCCTCCAAAGGCGATAAAACCTGAGTTAGCTAGAGTTGACCACGGCTACTTTCGGATGACCTCTCTTTGCTCTACCCAATCAGATGGGGCCTTTCTTATAACAGGAAAGAGACGCTTAACACAGGACCACAATTAGGCTATCTTGTAATATACATGCACGATATTAGTACCATTAACGAGACCTGGCGTCATCATAAGTCTCGTCTTACACATACTGATGAATGGGGATGCATGGGGACACGAAGAAGCGGAGACTCGATAACCCGAAGATATTAATTAGCCGAGAAGATGTGAACGTGAAGAAAATGCTAGGTTAAAATGCTGTTAAGATAGTGCGTTGGCGCTGATGTGAAGATATGTAGCGAAAATGTCAAAGTAAAAAACTGAAGCGGTTATGTGAGAACACATAAAGACTTCAAAACAAATATGCAAAGGCTAGCATAGGAAAATGCGTGTAAACGAGCGAAAATGCTACGTGAAGATTTGTCCACATGTGAGGCAAAGATGCAACTACCGAGATGTGGGCTAAGGTGCGAAGATTCTAAGCGAAGAGACTAGATGATTATGCAGGGCGAAAGCTCGACGACGCTAGGCGAAGTTGTGAAAAGAAGGTGCGAAGATGTGAAGAGGAGATGCAAAAGTGCGAAAATGTGATGAGGGGATGCGAACGTGCGAAGATGTGAGGCACAAGTGTGGAGATACAAAGCTAAGGTGTGTGTAGGGGGAGATGAGAAGACGACAAAATGCGATCTAATGGCGCAAGGTGAAGGTTTGAGCATTTTAGCCGGGTTCGAATCTCGGCTGCGTCTTATTGCCTGCAGGGATTTCTAAACTAGTAACTAAGAAAGTGTTACCGAGAATAAGAAAATACTATAAATATTCACTTTATAAACAACAACAAAATTATTCATTAAATATTTCCATACCTTGTCCAGTTTAGCTTTTATTTCTGGCTCTCCGTTAATTAGAATTTTACAATATATTTCACAATTCAATAATTCGGCACATCTGCACAAACATATCTTACACAAAATCCCTACCGACATTGAAACCGATCAGTTTCTTTCTGATTTCATTTCCTTACGGAATAGTAAAAAAGATAATAAGACAACAGTTATGCAATAATTTCCTCAATTATTTGTCCGTTTGATTGGGCTTTAATGCAATACTTAAGTCACTAATTTGACCGCATACACTGGCAACCAATGTGCATAGGAAACCGCACCCGGCACCACTGGCAACAAACAAAGAGAACAGAAGACAGTCATACGATGCAGTACAATGACACCACCAGCAGATCGGTTATATGTTGCCCTTGAGCTCTGAGACCGCCAAGGTATCAGGAAACTTCATCCAACTACCCGCTTTCCCACCATTTCCCACCAGAAGATATGTGTAGTGATTTTATATTTGCAATTCATATATGACAGATGTTCTTTATATATCTATTTAAGAAATAACGGTGTGATTTTTCAAATAATATATCATTCATTCTCTGTATGTTGTTCGCGATTTAGGCAAAAACAATACCTGTTCTTAATGTAATATTTTATTTATTGAAGTGCTACAATACAATATTACGTTTTACAGTGCTGTGTTCGGCTGCAGTTGCAATCGACTTCCTCACGTAATTGAAGGATCACTTTGAATCAAATCTCAAATGAATGCTATACAAATGTGGGCGAACTGTCAAAGATTCCTGATGTCTCATCACTATAAAGAAAGTTTATAGGCGATTTGTTTCAATACGAGACCCCCAAATACAAGAAAACAAAATTTTAGCTAACCAAAAAAATCAATAACCTATCTTTTAACTGTGTGTAATCAATATTTTTGGTAAATTTCCATTCAATCACATCTGGAATTTTTTCTTATCCAATTTAGGTATATAAAGCTTTAATTTATCATATCAGGATTTCCTTCACACATAAATGTGATAATTTCACACGGATATAGTGAAAGTGGCCAGGAGAATTTTACTATTTATTTTAAACTTGATTTCAATAAGTCAGCGAAATTTTGTTTTTACACAAATACAGCCCAACAGCAATAAATGTCTCATTTTTATTCTCTTCTAATCATCCGCCTGGCCCGCGGTATTGGCTTAGCGGTTTGCGTGCCGCGTGTCCGTCTGCATGTTCTAATCCATCTGGCGCAGGCAATCACGGAGTGGATTTACGAGGTTTTCTCCCAGTTTTCCACCGTATTTAAAACAGTGTAAAATTGACAATCCGTCGTTACATTAGTGAAACACTTTGAGCTCCAATAAAAAAAAAATGTAATTAGCCATGCTCCAAGCTGTTGATCGTCAAAAATGTAATACCCCAGAAAACAAAAACCGAAATACGCATGTGCGAGCTTCCAGTCGTAATGGGTTCCTCTGGTAAGAAGATGGACAGATACAACATATGACAATCTTGACGATGTTGCAAATATTACTCTCATTAATTTGATTCAAGTTCAATGTTTAGTACAAAAATCTCAAGAAAATTAGGTATAAAAATCTCTTGAATAAAACAGAGGGTCTCAATGTAGTTGTAATACAATCGTTTTATTTCCTAAGTTAGCCCTTGATTCAACGATAATTATCTATTAAGAAGTACATAAAACCTTTATTGGGTCCATGAAACGATCTTTGGACAATTTATAAAGTCATGAATGACTTCTCCCACGTGTAGCAAGTATGTAAATATCCATAAACACAAGATTGTACGTAAAATGATTATATTAAAATCCATCAACATATAATATTTCCATGTTAAGTATATCTTCCAGAAATATGTTTACTTACTTTCCTTGCATCGCGGAGGACTGGATGTCCATCGACCATCCCAGCATGTTCTCTTCCAGACTCCACTTAAAGAATAACCAGCATTACACGTGTACGTGACTTCATCCCCATGCTTCATACCCGTCAGATGTATGGTTCCATTGTATGGTGACTGAGGGGTTTGTGTACAGTTTTCTACAAAGAAAAGATAAATACGACTTTTCATGCACTTGATATCTCGTTTGTAACGGAAATCGGGCATCAATTATCTTATACACTAGAATGAACTAACTTATCATCACGATACATATCATCCGAAACCTATCAGAGCAATAGATAGCGTCTTCATACCTATCATACAAATACCTATCATACAGACACCTTTGGTCTCGATACCTATCATACAGATACCTTTGGTCTCCATACCTATCATACAAATACCTATCATACAGATACCTATCATACAGACACCTATCTCGATACCTATCATCTCGATACCTATCATACAGATACCTTTGGTCTCGATACCTATCATACAGATACCTATCACTCAGATACCTATCATACAGATACCTTTGGTCTCGATACCTATCATACAGATACCTATCATACAGATACCTATCATACAAACACCTATCTCGATACCTATCATCTCGATACCTATCGAGATGATAGGTATCGAGATGATAGGTACCGGAGTGATAGGTATCGTGCTGTTACTTACTGGGATGATAGGTATCAGGATGAAAGGTATCGGAATGAAAGGTACCGGGATGATACATATCTGGATGATAGGTATCGGGATGAAAGGTATCGGGATGATAGGTATCTGGATGATGGGTATCGGAATGATAGGTATCGGAATGATAGGTACCCGAATGATAGGTATCGGGATGAAAGGTATCGGAATGATAGGTATGGGGATGAGAGGTATCTGGATGATAGTTATCGGGATGATAGATATCGAAATGAAAGGTACCGGATGATAGGTACCGGAATGTTAGGTATCTGGATGATAGCTATCGGGATAATAGGTATCGGGATGACAGGTACCGCCAGTGATGATAAGAACCGGGATGATAAGTACTGATAGGTATCGGGATGAAATGTATCGGAATGATAGGTATGGGGATGATAGGTATCTGGATGATAGGTATCGGGATGAGAGGTATCTGGATGATAGTTATCGGGATGATAGGTATCTGGATGATAGGTATCGGAATGATAGGTATCGGAATGATAGGTATCTGGATGATAGGTATCTGGATGATAGTTATCGGAATGAAAGGTACAGGGATGATAGGCACCGGAATGATAGGTATCTGGATGATAGCTATCGGATAATAGGTATCGGGATGATAGGTATCGCCGGTGATGATAAGAATCGGGATGATAGGTACCAGGATGATACGTATCGGGATGATAGGTATCTGGGTGATAGGTATCGGGATGATAGATATCTGGGTGATAGGTATCGGGATGATAGGTACCGGAATGATAGGTATCAGGATGATAGTTATCAGGATGAAAGGTACCGGGATGATAGGTATCGGGATGATAGGTACCGGGATGGTAAGTACCGAGATGAAATGTACCGGGATCAAAGGTATCGGGCTGATAGGTACCTGGATTATAGGTATCGGGATGATCCAATTTCGCCATTTATATTTGTGATTGGAATTGAAGTACTGGTATAAAGTTTAGGAACAATAAAAACATCATGAGTGTAAAACTGAATTGAGAAATACACTCTATTCCAAAATGAAGACGACGCAACCATCTTTATAAATGGCAGTGAGAAAAGTCTGCATGCTACATTAAAATCTATTGACCTTTTTTAGTCTTTTTCTGGATTAAATATGAATGCTGACAAATCAGGAATAATATAGATTGGTGCGGTAAAAATTCTGATAATGTATTTAAAACCAAACACCGTCTCGATTGGACACGATATGACTCCAAATCTCTTGAGCTTGTGTTTACCTAGAATCTAGCTGAAATGGTTGAACGTATTACTACGTACTACAGACAATTTCAAGGAAATAGAAATCCTTCTAAAATTGTGGTCCCAAAGAAATATTATGCGGTATAATTGTGATCATTAAGAGTGTTGTTTTGTCAAAGCTGAATCATCTTTTTTCCGCACTCCCTAATCCTAGTACTCAATATGTGAACGCTCTCCAGAAATCACTTTTCCACCTGACAAAGTTGCACGAGGAATAAATATTAGAAATCCACAGGAAGGCAACCAGAATATACCGGATATTAAATCAGTCAAAAAATATTTTATGGATGAGAAGTTTAACACTCAAAAGTACTGAATGGAGCACACTTTTGTAATATATATTCACAGTGGGAATTGACCCAATTCCATTGGGATCACGTGTTTAAATTTACATAATACTTTCTGGACAGACCAGCAAAACTTAAATCAAAATACTGAATTTAACATTGCAAAAGCAATAAAAACATAAAATTATTCATGGGCCTTTTCACTATCTCGGTTAAAATAGCGTAAGATTTATAACGATTTGTTAGTAAATACAGGTCATGTAATATCTTTCGAAACATTTAAAAACAAAATCTCTTTTTTGGACTATGTAAGTGTATGTAATACAATTAAACATTTCCAAAGACAACACGAAACTATTACTTTGCTAAAGCTGGAAATCGCCCCCGTATGCCCAGAATCCATTGAATATCTATTGAAATGCAAACAAGGGTGTAGAGACTTCTATTTGAATTTTTTTAGCGAAGAATTCTCTAAAAGTAAATCCACAATTCAAGTGGGAGCTAATCATTGAGATTAAATGTGAATGTTAAGAATAACAGAAATATCAACTTAATTTAGAGCCACGGAGCTGAAATGGTTTCAATACAAAATTTTAACCAAAAAAATCTTACAACAAATGTATCTGCCAACAGGATGGATAAGACCGAAAGTCAAAATGGGTACATTCTGTAAATTTGAAGCGAGACATTTTGCCTGCTTTGTGACTGCCCCTATTGTTCGGACCATTTGGTTAATGTTAGAAACGTTGCTATTAAGTGTCAATCTAACTATTAAATTTACTGCCGAAAAGGTCATTTTAGAATGGTTGGAAAGCCGTAATAGGCCTCTTGATTATTGTGTTGTAAATACTAGGTTTTTTATATATATAATAATCTAGCTACTGTCCTAAAATAATGTACAGTAAATGAGTTCTTATTGTTTAGAACTACAAGCGCCAATGATATTAATGTCCATTTCAAACTAACGAGAGCAGAAGAGTAAGACATGGAGAATACGACGCAATATATGTGAAATACCCTTGAGTTCGACGTTAAACACCAATCAATCCTCTTTTACATCAAGGTGTATGGGAAGTCACGGGGGTGACTTCTACTATTGTTGGGTTGTTTCATTCACGTACTCCACAACAGCATGTAGTTCAGATATGTAAGCGGAGATATCCGTCGTCAGATGAGTGGAACAAGCCTTTAGTATGGCGCTCAACACCAAATGAAACAAACATCAGTCTAACCACAATGTCAGTAAGTGTTGTTCAAATGTTTAACACATGTCTTTGCCAATGAAAATGTATTTGTTTTGTTTTCTTGCCAAAATAAAAGATCCATACTAAAAAATAATAATAATAAATCTGATGTCCCCGGTATATTGTGTTACCGGTAGCTCCATGTTCACCTGTTCGCCCTGATTTCTGGATCTATTAGAACTAATTGTAGGCACATGGGCACGAATGTCCCTGTCAAGTTCAACCAAATGACATAAACCATCAGAAGTATA
>JAVFBX010203992.1:0-12408 GCA_034783855.1 Mopalia kennerleyi | reverse complement strand
AAAACTAGAATAAACGTCGAGATAGCGAGTGGTAAAGCAAATCAACGCAGTGGAGCAAATGTCAGCTTAAAAGCTTAGCCTTACTATGACGGTCAGTGTCAGATAGCCTCGTTTTCGATTCTCAAATATGCATAATTGCCTGAGGTCCGTTAAAGGCAAAACACACGCTGTGTACGAAAAACCTATTTAAAGTGATTGGGAACGGTTTATTTTCACAATATGACTTCTACCAAAGCATTATAGCCTTTGAAAATACATTTTGTTGACATAAATTCTTTAAGTATATTATATCTGGGATTACAATATACAGGGCTATTTAACAGCAAGCATTAACCTTGAATTGCAGATGAAATCATGAACTCTCTCGCAGAGCTTGGGAACTGGCGAGATGCTTAACTGGTTTGCAAACGAAAATGACAATGTGTTGGGTGAAAAAATTACTTTATTTCACTCTTAAAAGGGAAAGATAGCTGTTTTTCAACCTAAACTTATTATTTTTCAGTTATTGCATTTTTTCAATGACAACCATCTGTATTGCGCTTGCAATCAAATTAGCATAGCCGTTAATTACTTAATTTAAAACTTGAAAGCAGAACTGACGTCATTGTTCCAAAACACGTTAGTTATATCATCTAATCGTGGCTGTCTCCTATTGCATGCCCTGGTAGATGATTTCATATAAAGCCGAAAGGGAGGGTTCTGTCCCTAACCGAAACAACAACAACAAACAACCACTGGTACATATCAACCTGGTACAAAAAAAACGAATTTTTAAAAACCACATGTCAGCTGAAAACATGCTCAACATCTGTGTTTCTCAAAGAGCTATCTTGATATTATATAACAGATAATTATCGTGCTTGGCCGATGACCAAGCTTGTGTATATGCCGTGTTGTAACAGATGCCTTCCAGTTCCAATGCATATATAAGCAATACACTGGTGACCGATCATGTTTTCGAACAATGACATCTATCCTGCCTGCTAGATTAACTAATTAACAGCTATACTTACTTGAATGCAAGTGCTATACAGATGATTGTCTTTGAAAATATGTGATAAAAATAATATGTTTAGCTCGAAAAGCAGTTGTCTTTCCCTTTAATATTTCCATTTTAAAGCTGCTTTCTGAATAAAAAGACTGAGGTACATATAAACAGCTATCTTAAATTCTGAGAAAGTATTATTGTAACTCAGAGAAAGTGCATTTGGGTCAAAAAACGATCTAGTGTTGGACTGGAAAAACCTTGTTTTTGCTGGTAAAAAATGGCAGCCAATTGAAGGAAGAGAAGGCAATCAGGACTCTTTTGGTGTCTCACTTCATTCACCCCCTTGTCAACCATGTAAATCCGTCAAAGAGATGTTAATGCTTATCAAGTTTTATTCACAATTCAGATAAATGAATATTTCGATAATTTGTTTAGACTGCAAAAATTTCGAAAATCAAGCAAATAGTACATTTCAATGTTTTTGGTTTATTTGTCACCAAGTAATTTGTGGCATGAATGGATTCAATTATACTTGTTTTTCAACCTAACAGACATTGAGTATCAATAGAGGAGAAGTTAGTACTCGTCATATATTCATATTTCGTATCAAATATTTATTTTTTAAAATCGTGATGGAGGGAGACTCTCATGAGCTATCTATCACCATAGTTATGCACGTTGACAAGTATCAAGCTCACCAATTTTCCAGACGCATTACGGAAACGGACAAATGAGAACAATACCGAGTAGCTGATTTGATGTGGATTGGGCCTGGTTAAAGCCGAGCTTCATATCCCTGTATATGGTAATCCCAGATAATATCCTATGATGCCATGTACTTGCACTTATTATCTTTCCATTTGGATATCCCAATGTTTAATCATTACATGCTTAAATAAATGAATGTCATTATGTATTTTTTGTAGACGTAGACGAATGTGAGAGAGGGGTTCATCTATGTGAGGACTCTATATGTAAGAATACAGATGGTCTTTATGAGTGCTACTGTGAGAAGGGTATGGAACTCTACCAAGAGGTCACTGGCACATTCTCCTGCATCGGTAATTTACAATCTTCCTAGGTCTTATACCAATCCAAATGATTAGTCTGTATTAAATATTTACAATGCATGTTTTGGTCTTTTCATACTTAATGTAGCTTCAGACAAATCAATGTTTGTCAGAAATTAAATTGTTTCCAATGATTAAATTTCAAGGACTTTACTGTCATAAAATAAATATACCTGTAGTTATTTTATTTTAATATATAATTTCAATTTGTTAGTGTAGGAACATACCTTGAAATGTCTTTGTTCATTTTAGTTGCTTACATGCATGTGATGAAAGTCTTTATTTTTTTAGACGTTGATGAGTGTGAAGCAGACACGGATGACTGTGATCCAAATGCTGACTGTGAAAATAACATTGGCTCTTACAGATGTTTCTGTAGACAAGGTTTTACTGGAGATGGAAAGTCATGTCAAGGTAAGAGAATTTCAGAAAGCTCTATGAATTATCAAAGGGTTTCACTGAAGTATGTCACAGTGCCTTAGAAACACCCATGGAAACAATATAAAATTAACTGATTAAGGTGATATTTCGCGGCAGATTCTACATGAGGGCTATTAACATTCTCAACCCGCTAGGAATACCAGTATTTACAATTGTATTCATGCTGTATTCTGTTAGGGCGTTAACCATATTTTTCACATTTCATATTTGATGGTCGTGTTTACATATAACAGAACACAGCAGTTCAGTTCTGATAATATTTATTTACATTGAAACATAACAAATATATCAGTACACCCAAGGTAAATGGAAGTAACTGCAGGGCGATTGTGACCCAGTGCTGTAAGTCTACTTGGGGGTAAAGTAATGCCCCAGGCTGACCGCATAGTAGACATAGTTTGAGACCAAAAGATTGGAAAACGTCAAGAAAGAGCACTCGTAAAAACTTTTTGACTAAGACTTTGGTTAACATTTCCAGAAAGCAAATATTGTTGGCTTGAGGAATAACACAAGCCTTGGGCCGTACTGTGCAGCGAAAAGAAAGGTAACAAGGCCTATTTTCTTGGGCATCAGACTGTGATAATAGTGACCAAGAGTTCCTCTGCTTTACCGAATAGGATGTGTCTCAGGCCTTTAAGGATAATGACGTTCCCTTTTTTTGAACACTTTGAGATAGACTTGAAATTTGATAAGATTAAATTTGATCGATCGGTGTTTATAGTCTTGCTTACAATAAATTCAATAGACCGTATATATGTACTGTGAGATATAGATGTTGTGTAATTGTGTAATAAAATCAATTCAGACAAACATGATTTATTTGTAAACTAAAATATTTGAAGCCAATATTAATTCAACTATACATACATGTAACATACATGTTTTCAAAAAGATCATGTAAGATGTCAAAAACAAATTACATGGGCATCTTTTAATCCTTTTTTTTTTTTAACTTCATATTTATTTGCTTATGTAGCCTAAATATAAATCCACTGAATATAAACTTAATTTGTGTGGAAAAAAACCTTTGGATGTATCTTGTACCATAAATTACCCATAGTACAAAGATCGCTGATGCAGAGGGGATAGAGGAAATAACTTTAGTTAACTTGCTGTGCCCCTTTAACGATCGTAGAGATTTCATGTTAATGGTGATGCAGACAAAATCTGTAAGCTCAAATGAAGACCACATCACCATATCACCTTGTGATTCAAAAACTATACACTACAAGTAAAGATACAGTGTTTAAAAAATAGAAATGAAAAGACTCAATTCAAATCTGTCTATTCCACCTATGTGTAAATAGTTGACTATCCCAAATTCTCTGCAAATCTGATTATGCTTGCCCAATAACAGAATTAGAAATATATACTTAGAGATAGATAAAACAACTGCTCTGAGGTTGAACTACATAAAAATCAAAAACCTTGTATGTGAGTTCTTCCCCCTTTGCCTGTGGGATAAGAATAATGTACCTCACGCTGGTTGCTGGTAGATTTGAAATTATTGTCATCAAATTTGTTTGTGTCCCTCATCTTGTGAGTTGTATTTCTGATGTGATGTTTTCTACAGATATTGACGAGTGTGCTGGCCCAAATGGTTGCAGTGATAAGGCAAACTGTATTGATGGGGAAGGCACTTACTCCTGTGAATGTATAGAGGGTTACATGGGAAATGGTTTCATCTGCAAGGGTGAGTTAAGGATTCAATTTAAATCTTATTATTCCTTGTCTATTGATTGTAGCAATCTAGTGCTTTAGTGTCATGAAAATACGCTCAAAATATTAGTTGTAAATTTAATATTTTACATGTGCAATATTGTGCTCAGTTTAAAGCTACAAACTTATCCCTAGAAAAGCTCACCCATAAAGTCTTTGGAGAAAGTGTAGGGCCTTTGCGATTATCTTTCTGAGAAGACTTCAGCATTTCTTTCTGAAAAATTAATTATGACAGTGATATAAACTTAAACAATTTATGATTAAATTTCTTGACAATTACAGCATCTTGAATGTTAATCTACATGTATTCAAATCAAGTGGAGTAATATGTGTAAAGCTGTTGCCATGCTCTTGTAGATATTGATGAGTGTATTACTGGTGATGATGACTGTTCTGAAAATGCTGAATGTGTTAACACTGATGGGGGCTTCATGTGCACATGTAAACAGGGTTACTCTGGACACTGTGATGCTTGTGAAGGTCAGTCATACCTCTAGTACAGGTAAATTGATGGGATCACAAAGCCAGGTGTGACAAAAAAAAACAAGCATTTTTGTTCTTATAGACTCACTTGAAGCTTAAGAACAATACTGTATTATAATGATAATTATGGTAGCATTTTTCAGTTTGGTTTCAGTCTACAACAAAATTAATCATTTAACCAAAAACACATTTTGTCAGTATATTATAACTTGGGTTTTATTTTTGTTTATAAAAGTAAAAAAAATATGGCTTCATTTTCAGATGTGGATGAGTGTGCTACAGGTCTGGCTGAATGTGATGAGAATTCTCAGTGTTATAATCTGGAAGGAACCTATTCATGTGACTGCCCTGCCGGATTCCAGAAAGTCTTCAAATTCTGCATTGGTTAGTGTGGACCACGTGTATTACAACAAATATCAATATAGGGCCAGTTGCTCGAAAGACTATTAGTCGATAACAACAGATTAATGCCCTAATACCGGATTAGAGATAGACATTCAACATGGCACGAGGTCATCTAATACAGGATTAGAGATAGACCTTCAACATGGCACGAGGTCATCTAATACCGGATTAGAGATAGACCTTCAACATGGCACGAGGTCATCTAATACTGGATTAGAGATAGACCTTCAACATGGCACGAGGTCATCTAATACTGGATTAAATTTAATAGTGCTTTGATCAACCGGCCCATCGTATAGTATTATAGCATGGAAGCTTCTAAATATTTACCCTTGTTCGATAATTTGTTTTTAAGTTCAGCTTCAGTTTAAAAAAATCTTGCATGTTTTCAGATATTGATGAATGTGCCCTTGGCATTGATGAATGCGGACGTAATGGCGATTGTAAGAACACCAATAGTTCGTTCGAGTGTAATTGTCATCTGGGGTATGCGAAAAATGAAAACGGAATCTGCACAGGTAAAAAATCTCACTTTTCTCAGTTTATTTAAAGGCTCTATTTTAGCAATAATGTACTTTCCTATTAACTTTTTGCTTTGAATATAAAAATAAATTATATTTTCATAAAGTCTTCATAATGGGCAAACACAATAGCACTGAATTGTATTGTTCCTTTCTCTTGTTAATTGTTGATTTACAGATATTGATGAGTGTGCCAGTAATGGACAGCAGTGTGATGAGAACGCTGGATGTTACAACACAGAGGGCTCTTACATCTGTATCTGTAACAATGCTTTCGAAGGAGATGGGGAAACATGTAAAGGTATTTATTAAAATTTAATCTAGCAGTCTCGAAGATGTTTTATAAATTATATTGTTTCATTTTGAATGGAGACCCATCCATCTAACTCTGTTGTTACTAACTTTATTAATTCGCTATTTATTTTGGTGATAAAGAAGTCATCTATCTTTGTAACTGTGGCTAAGGTGCAACATGAAGCAGGCTGATATTTGATGTTATTCTGCCCAGTGGTTGTCCAGCCTTGTCTTTAGTTGTTGCCATTGGCATGAAGAATTATTTCTTTCATGCATTGTGCTGGCAGGCCGTCATGTGAATGAAATAACATGTACAACTCCAATCGAACAAACTAACTTAACTGTTGAGTAAATATGTTATGATGTCATGTTGTTATTTCTGTGATTTCTTTCATCTGTAAAAGACCATCATCAATCTATCTGCTGTGTAAAATGTTTGTGAATACTCCTTGTAATTCTATTCTATTTTAACCTCGATCTGCTGTGTAAAATGTTTGTGAATACTCCTTGTAATTCTATTCTATTTTAACCTCTAACAGAGATTCATCAATCTATCTGCTGTGTAAAATGTTTGTGAATACTCCTTGTAATTCTATTCTATTTTAACCTCTATCTGCTGTGTAAAATGTTTGTGAATACTCCTTGTAATTCTATTCTATTTTAACCTCTAACAGAGATTCATCCATCTAACTGCTGTGTAAAATGTTTGTTAATACTCCTTGTAATTCTATTCTATTTTAACCTCTAACAGAGATTCATCCATCTAACTGCTGTGTAAAATATTTTGAAAATACTCCTTGTACTCACTGTTATATTTCAACCTCTAACAGAGATTCATCCATCTAACTGTGGTGGTCAAGTGTGCCATCCTACAGCTGAGTGTAAAAACAATGTTTGTAGATGTCAACCTGGAGCCCGAGGTGACCCAATCTTTGGCAATGAGGGATGTACAGGTAATATGGAGTCTGGAAATACTGATAAGGAAACGAAAACATAACTTACCATTAAGTAGGAAAATGTATTATGGCTGCTTTCTCAACGTTACATAAATAGTAAACGGTTAATACTTATTGTTATTCTGATTCTTGGACTGTGTTAGACACATTTGTTACGCTGGTTGTCCGTGTCTTTCTAGAAACAGAATGAGAGAGAGAGAGATGTATTATAAAATAACAAATTTGAGATATCGTCTGATTTAAATATCTTTACTAGCTTATATAGTTAAAAATATTTTATATTAACTTGAATAGGACGTGTGCCAAGTATATTCTTATCTTCTGCTACAATATTTATAAGAAATTCTGCCTAACAGATGCTAAAGTTTTTTTTAAAAATATGCACAAATTATGTTGTCTAGGCAGTAAACACAAACTTTTTTAGGAAGTACAAATATTTGATTGAAAAGTGTCTGCATAAAATAAATTCAGAGAAAGAAAAAATTGCATATCTACACTAACCGTTAGGCAACATTCTGCGGATTAAGGTAAATAGGAGGCTGAGCACAGAATATTATACAGTGTGTAAATAGGAGGCTGAGCACAGAATATTATACAGTGTGTAAATAGGAGGCTCAGCACAGAATATTATACAGTGTGTAAATAGGAGGCTGAGCACAGAATATTATACAGTGTGTAAATAAGAGGCTCAGCACAGAATATTATGCAGTGTGTAAGATCACGTCCTGTACTCTATGTGCTTTTGGTGTAATTATGTATTATTTTGTGATTTTATTTTATAGGTTAAAAACAACGTAACAAAATTCCCCACTAAAATAATCATCATGGTAACATTTGACTTGTAGATATCAACGAATGTGAAGAAGGAACTCATGACTGTGATGGTAACGCTTTGTGTAAAAACATAGGTGGTTCCTTCACATGTGCTTGTAACCCCGGTTTTATTGGTGACGGCATTACGTGTGATGGTAAGCCAACACTTTACAGACTTTACGGTAACAGAATCATTTAACACGTCTAATGACTTTATCCATCTGGCATTAAAAATGAGTGTTGACTGTTTTCTAGCATGACTGTGTTCAATCATTGCTATATTGAATACAAATTTGGCTTGTTTTTTAATCAGGAGAAATAATGCTGTTTGAAAGAAGAGATAGTAATCCTGATGGAAAAATACAATTATTTGTTTCTTTTATTTTGTGCAGATGATTCTCCCAGTGGCTGTGACTCCCCGACTGCCTGTGGTCAGTTAGGCGAGTGTGTAGACGATGGCAATGGAGCCTATCACTGTGAATGTGGGGAAGGTCTGGAGTCTGATGGACCGTTTGCCTGTAAAGGTAAAACTCTTCTCAACAACTATCAAGTTCTGGTTCAAGTTCCATAGGCAGTAATTTACAGTTACTTATGTTGATTTATCCCATAAATGAGCAATTTCAGTGTAATACAGCCATTAGATATTTATTTCATATCTCCACGTGTGGGATACAGCTTTCCCACGCTCTGATTGGTCACCTATTGTTCCATTTAAACAATTCAATCAATCTTTTCACCAGACATTTTTGATAACTTTAAAACAGCTAGCCACGTACTGATTGTGTGTTTGTGTTTCAGACATTGATGAATGTGAAGATTGGATGATCTGTGGCTTTGACCAGATTTGTTACAACAGTCCTGGTTCCTACAAGTGTCTCTGTCTAGTAGGCTATGAGTACGATGCTGAAAGTGACTTCTGTGCAGGTTTGTGTTTAGAAACCATACAAACATGGGGTGTTAATAAAACAATTGATTGATATATTAATCTATCAACTTCCTGGCTGTTAGTTAGTATAATTGATTCTAATTATTATCAGCCCTCTGGCTATGGCCAATTTGTTTGGAGCTTGGTGAAGATTAATTGGGCAACGCAACAAATCACTTTGTGTTGTATGGTTGTGCTTTTGTCATTTACTTTGGAAATAGTTAATACATAAGCCTCATAACAGTAATACCTTTGACCATTCATTTATTCATTTTAAGATTAGTCATTTCAATTGTTCCTGGAAGTATTTGTTTTCTTACCCAGATATTGATGAATGTGAGATTGGAACCCATGACTGTGATGAGAAAGCTGACGGCTCTGGATTTGGTATATGTTCTAACGTGGATGGCTGTTACTCTTGTTCCTGTAAGCCTGGATATGAAGGAGATGGTCGTACATGTGTTGGTATGTTGGTCAATTGGTTATAGAATCCTGTTCATTGTTTGTCTTTTTCATAATATTGTAATATTCATGCATGTATGTGTTGTGACCACATAACTTAGAGAACAAATTCACGGATTAACATCAAATTTGGAGTATAGCATCCTACCTTTTAAGACATCGGACGGGAGTTAATTTCACTAAACTCAGTAAAACAAAATGGCTGTTATTGCATAATATTATAATAGTTAAGTCTATGTGTTGTAAACATGATATGGTAACGTGATGCTCATCCCGCCAATATCCGCCATATTTGTTTTCTTCAACCTGTGAAGAAGACGTGTCAATAGTTTGCTCTTGCATTTCCTATTTCCCTAAATTCTATACATCTGTGCTATATCGGATTATCTGGAAAGAGTCTACGTCTAGATCGACGGTGTCTAGTCTCATAGAGTCAACTTGTGCTTTAGTGGATTTAACCTACAGGGTCTTTCGTCAAATCTACGTTGAAATCGACAGTGTCCAGTCTCAAGGAAGAGAAGTATCTTTGTCTGTACTAGTTCATTGCCTGTTTACATACAATGGTGCTCGTTAGTTTGTGTGCGTGTGGGACTGAGCGTATGTCATGGGACGTTCACTCTCTTTGTCTCATATGTCATGGATCGGTATTTTGCCTTAACGTCACGATGTGGCGAATGTTTGGCTTGTCCGGTCCAGCGTATGCATCTTGCCTACTGGGCTACGAAAATAAAACATGCTGACTCTCCATCAGACTCAATCTAGGTCTACGTATACCTCAGGCCGCTCGACCGTTTCGGCTTTCAGGCCGAATATTTCTGTACAAAGCAAGGGTAAAAAATTAAAATCGTTCATTTTGTCTGCAAAGAGGAGCGCCATAAATACGGATTGGTTGTATCGTGCCCGCCATTACGAAATTTGAATTTCCCTATGTTGTAGGTACCAAATCAAGATCGGCAGATCCACCAGTCAAGGGATCAGCTGGGCTGTTCCCTGGGAGCCCATTAGCAGTGAGCTTATAATGTCTCCTCCTCCCGACTCCCCCGAAGAGGGATTGCCCGGACCAATTGGGCATCCCGCTGAGTCGCTCACCAGACAGGACATTGAACATCCATATCTGCCATCATGTCCACCCCCTTCGACTACCAGTAGTCGAGACCCAGCGGGTCGCTCATGGGGTTTGGTGGGGGGGCCGGTTATCAGTCAGTACAGAAAAAAAAGAAAGAAGTTGATTTCCGGTCCTGGAGACGGATTGCTCATCAAGGGGCTTTCCGAGGAGACACCCACCAGACAGGGACGCAACACTATGTATCCTATATATTGTCCCTCCCCTACAGCTAATGTTAATCAGGACACAACGGGCCGTGCAGGGGGGTCCAGATTCCAGGTTTCTAACCAAACTACAGAGGTACGTAGCAGTAGGGTGGCACTGGGGAGAGGAATTAAACCAAGGGGATACAGACTTCCGGGTCCCTCCTCCTATCCGACATTAACTAACAGGGTTACCTCTAGGCTGTTTTAGTGTCCTTAAAAAGGACCCTTTATAAAATCAAATGAGCATATTTTTTTTCAAATATCAAATGATTTTTTTCTTTTATCAGATGAATTATCCATTATTATGTACCCAAAATGTTTCCTTACCAATGAGGATACAGCACAATCTGCAAGACACGTAATGTTAAGTTTCAGGATTCATAGTAATTGGTCAATGGTGTTTAAAAAAAATATACTTTTATTATTGTGTGTCCCGATTTACTTGTACTTAGAAACAAGATAACTGTAGCTGTATAGCTTTGGCTATCATCAATGTCTGCCAATAAGGAAGACTGTTAACTACCTGTATGGACGAGAATATTGAGGAGTCCTCAGGGACTACCTGAACTTATTTCTTGGTTTATCAGGTGTGAACCTGCATGATACATTTGATCATAGTCAGTTTACACCTGATGCGAGCATCTGTTCATATTCCAGGGGTAATCATCTGGGTGGGTGGGTTGAGGAAGCTATCTGTTGCCCTGGTGCTTTTAAAGCAAAAGGGCAATACAAAGCTGATTTGTTATCTTGATGATGATTTGCATCTTGTGGTGGCCCTTCTTTTTGGTACATCTAGTTGTTAGTGGGTGATGAAGGGTACCATAATATAAGTGAAATAAGGTTTTGTGTCATGTAAAGCCTCTATTTAACAAATGGAGAAATCAATGGGGTCCAGAATTGAAAAAGGTATATATACCTGTAAGTTGTGAGAATTATTATTGTGAGCCAGTGATAACTTTTCCTTAAAATGGCTTCCAACAATCGTTATCAGTGCATGGGTAATCATCTGGCTTGAACTGCCACAGGGTATGCACTGATCATTGTTTGACAAAACAGGGTTCACCCAACATGTGGATTGGTTTGGTTGATAGGGGTTGTAGGGATTAGCAATGGTTATTTCAACCAGAAAGGTATCCTCAGTGCTCTCTTATACATCAAAATTAGATAATCAATGTCGACAGAATGATTTACACCTATCTTTGGATGAGCAATCATTGTCAGACAAGGATTTACACCTGTCTTTAGATGAGTGACCCGCGGCCGTGGCTTAGTGGTTAGCGAGCGCGCTTACAGAAGCCAACTTTGATTTACCGTTCACAGGATGGAGTTCGTCTGTCGACTCTCAGGTATATGAGTGAGTCACAAAATGTGGCTCAGGCAATCGCGGGGGTGGTTTTTACGACATTTCTTCTCGGTTTTCCACTATTATTAGGCCAGGAACATTGTTAAGTGGACAATCCATCGTCATATAAGTGAATTACCCTTGAGTACGACATTAAACCCCAATCAAACAAACAAACAAATCTTTAGATGAGTAATCATTGTCAGACAAGGATTTACAACTGTCTTTGGATGAGTAATCATAGCCAGACAAGGATTTACAACTGTCTTTGGATGAGTAATCATTGCCAGACAAGGATTTACAACTGTCTTTGGATGAGTAATCATTGTCAGACAAGGATTTACATCGGTCTTTAGATGAGCAATCATTGTCAGACAAGGATTTACACCCATCTTTGGATGAGTAATCATTGTCAGACAAGGATTTACAGCTGTCTTTGGATGAGTAATCATTGTCAGACAAGGATTTACACCGGTCTTTAGATGAGTAATCATTGTCAGACAAGGATTTACACCGGTCTTTAGATGAGTAATCATAGCCAGGCAAGGATTTACAACTGTCTTTGGATGAGTAATCATTGTCAGACAAGGATTTACACCTGTCTTTAGATGAGTAATCATTGTCAGACAAGGATTTACAACTGTCTTTGGATGAGTAATCATAGCCAGACAAGGATTT
>JAVFBX010203981.1:0-12005 GCA_034783855.1 Mopalia kennerleyi | reverse complement strand
AGTTTTGGGGCTTCCCACCACCCCCACCACACCACATCGCCCCCCCCCCCCCCCTCCCCAACACCCCAGCTACTACATATCAGTGGATTTAATTTGGACAGTTAAATCTTTTTCTTCATGCACCCTGTCTATCTGTGTTGAATAAATTAAATTATTTCTGTTACTCATTCAGCTTGTCCACTTTGGTATTGTAAGAATGTTGGGAGTCCACCTCTGTCCAATGTACCTAATCAACTGGGATTCTATTACACTTAATTTATTCCACTACAGCCCTGGAAGAATTCTTTGTTTAGGCTTTTAATTGGACCCTTGAATTGCACTTACTATGTGTTTATACCACTGATGGATATTTTATCCAATGTACACATGTAGTTCTTTCTCTTACATTGTGCATTTCTCACCCTGATTTAAGACACTGTTTATGCACTTACCATGTGTTTATATCACTGATGGATACTTTAACCAATGCAGTTGGTATCACTATAATCGTGCACCTTTCACCCTGATTTAAGACACTGTTAATCTTTTAATCTGTCTGTGGATGGGGGACACATTTTAAAGAGGCCATGATTTATATCCTCATGGTTTGAGCATTATGATCATACGGCATCAGTGGTTTGTGCATATCCTCAAGGACTTATAGAGTAGCAAATAAACTGCTTACTCAACTGTAGGAAGAGCCTGTATTTTAGGAAGACTGAGAACCAATCTGTGCCCTTTCTTCTGACGAGTCTCATTTCTCTTACATGCTAAGTTGGCCCAGTGTTGATTTGACTAGATGCGGTCAGGCTAACCTCGGTGAATTCGTTATCTACATCTAGCTACATTATTTCCTTCTTTGATCTGTCTTTTAGTGGTAAATTTCCCATAGAATAGATTGTTGATCAGATGGTTTTGTATCCTCTTTGAACTTATATTTTTACCCGATGTGTAGCTCAGAAAGATTTCCCCATCACGTCACCCATGGGTCGGCATATCTGTTTTATCCTGTACGCCACAAGTATGTTACATCATCTGTTTGTTGGCGTCTCCACATGTCTGGTATCCTCGTCTTAGCGTGGGCATCCAAGACTCCTGTAAACTATGATTTTATCAGGACCTTGATGTTATATATGCCAGGGGGGATTTGCGTATACATGTACTTTCAATCTGTCTTTGAGAGTTAATAATAGTTTATTTCTTGCATGAGACCATTTGAGTTTGTTATGTCTGGCTTATCAGAATGGATATTTGCCTCGGTGCAGGCTGGTGTTAACTAGTCACCAAACCGATATTGGTCCTGACTCTTTCTTGGCTTGATCAAACTGACATATATTATGCAGCCCCCTCAGTACTGAATATTTGGTTATGTTTTGACTGCACCATTTTGCTTGAAAATTTCTCATTTCAAGATGGTTTTCTAAGACTTGAAGTACTGCTCTTATGCAGCGCTCATAGGATCAAATCCCCTTTAAGAAGTCTGATGGTGTGGCTCTGCCAATCACAGGGTGATGGGGGCGCATGGTTTCCTATTGGTTTCCCACTGTATTTATGTAAGGTAGAGTGAGAGATGGACAATCAGTTATCATTCCAGTAACCTTGAGTATGACGTCCAGCCCTAATCAATCAAATAATCCACCTGTAAGAGTTTTGGGTCCAACTAACCAAATTACGTTTACCACGCAGGAGCAATAAAACACTAAAATGCTTAGGTGTTACCAGAACCGTTATCACCTAGTCCATTCTTAATTTGACATTGATACAGGCGGCAAAAATAATCGACAAGATATATATATGTATGTGGACCTAATCATGTCACTGCTGTGTAATAAGTAAAAATATAGCTGATTGTAAGGTGTGTAGGTAAACATAAAGCTAAGAGAATAATAGACCGGTGATCTGTGAACACTATATGTGTGTACCTGGAAGGTGATACATACGCCTACATGACTCGGGCAGAGAGCTGTATACATTGTTCTCGACTTCAGGATAATGTCAATTTCCTGGAAAGATCGTATTTCATGACCTTATTATGTAAGTCATTGTTGTCGTCGGAGTAGCTGTGTCGCAGTAATATTAATATATAGTTGTGATTAATTTCATTAAATAAAAGATAAATCACATAACTCCATAACGTGTCTCTATTGTATGTGAAATCAGCTGATCAGCGACCCAAGGGGTAGATGAATGCTTCAAAAATTATTTCTCTGGATTGCTGTCTGGCAAAACAAAACATACAGCTTGAAGAGGGGTTTTAGTTTTAACTTAATAATTGGCATCTAGTTGTCAAGATCAATGACCTGTTTGCAGTGTACTGTGATCTGGACTCTTCAGTATACTGCAGCTGTTTGGAGAATCCGGTCTGATCTCTCCGCTATATTGTAACTGTGGAGATAATCTGATCTGATCTCTCCGCTATATTGTAACTGTGGAGAGAATCTGATCTGATCTCTCCGCTATATTGTAACTGTGGAGATAATCTGGTCTGATCTCTCCGCTATATTGTAACTGTGGAGATAATCTGGTCTGATCTCTCCGCTATATTGTAACTGTGGAGAGAATCTGGTCTGATCTCTCCGCTATATTGTAACTGTGGAGAGAATCTGGTCTGATTTCTTCAGTATACTGTTACTGTGTGCAGAATCTTGTCTGATTACAGTATATTGTAATAATCTGGATAATCCAGTCTGATCTCTATAGTATACAACAGCCATGTGGAGAATTGGGTCTGACATTTTCAGTATACTTTATTTGTGTGGAGAGTCCGGTTTGAATTATACAGTGTACTGTAACTGTGAGGTTAATTCGGTCTGATCTCTACAGTTTACTGTAGTCATGCGGAGAAGCCGATCTGATCTCTTCAGTATACGGTAACTGTGTGATGAAACTAGCCTGGTTTTGTCAGTATACTGTAGCCATGTATAAAACTAAAACTAACCTGGTCTATTGTATATACAGTGACCAAGTGCTACCTCTTGAAACGCCATAAAATTTTTCTAAAGATTTTTAATATTTATTTAATGGATTTAAAAAGTAGATCTTTAAATGAGGAAAAATTGTTTTTGGTTTTTCCTTTGCTATGTAATCAGTCCTAGATTAACAATTAATTATCTCTGATATATATTTGTTACTTTCAGGGGATTTGGGTTTATTACATTCAGAGATCCCTCTAGTGTAGACAAAGTACTTGATAATGGACCTCATCACCTAGATACAAAAACGGTAAGCATCACTAATCCCCTTCCTTTACTCCTTTAAAACACCTCTGAATCAAGCACAGGTGCGAGAGTTGTTACCAACAACTTTTACCCAGGTACTTTCTGTACTAACGAGCCAAATAAAGGCTCCTATCTGTTATATTAATCACAGTGAAAGTGATGGCTAAATGAGGGTCTCCTTGCACCCCCAGGCCAGCGACCATGGCTTAGTGGTTAGCATGTGCGCTTACTAATCTTACTCCAATGTACCATTCACAGGATCCAGTCTTTCTGTCGACCATCAGGTATATGAGGGAGTCAAATGATGTGGCACCGGCAATTGTAGAGGTTCTTTTTACAAGGTTTCTTTTCGGTTTCTAACGTAATAAGACCAGCATCAGTGTCAGAAGACTATCCAACGTCATATAACTGAAATATGACGTTTAACATCAAACAAACAAACATTGCACCACCTTCATAAATTTTATTCACATCTACACATACTCTTGCGTTATTTCAGGTAAAACTTTTTGGAAGGGACAATATTAAAAAAATACTGCATCTTAAAAAAAAAAATACCATAATGTTTATGTTTCGTTTCTTTGTGTATAAACTAGAGATACATGTATTAGCCCATAATTGCCTTAAAGGCATGTCACTTATATAAAGGCATGTCATTTATATGAAGGCATGTCATTTATATAAAGTAAATTGTCAAACAAAAGAAAATATGCATCTTTTTTGCAGAATAAAAAGGAATCCCGTCAGGCCTGTCCGTATTTTTTTGGATTTGCTTTAAATGTATTTTTTAATTTAAAAAGCTTAATCAGAAAGACAGCTTCAGTAAATTTAGTTTGAAATTAAAGCTTTGAGTTTTAATAAGCTGCATTTGTTTATCCCTTTTGTGCAGTTTCTCAAATGATCAGATCACATCATAACTCATGCTTGAGTTGGTTTATAAAATGTCATCATATAAAGTATTGAAGTTATAATGGAGAGCATTTGAAGGCCTTTTTCAGCTATTTGCCTGACAATATTAAAGGATTATATAAAGTTTTCAGACATACAGTGTTTGGTTAAGATATTAGTGTCTCTCACTTTTTGACCTGTCTATCAGTTGATATGACAGATGTACTGGCTTTTGGTAGGAGAAATATAATTCAATAAATCTACTAATAATTTCAACAAAAACCAGGGGACAAGATACGTCTCCTTGGGGAACTCCATCAAACAAAGGAGGTACTTTTTTTTGGCTCCTTGATTAAATACGCTATGTACATTGTAATATCTTTCAGCTGTTTTTTGAAACATGTTGAATTTAACTGGAATTTGGCTGGAAAGTTGCAAACTTAAACAGTTTTTGTGATTCTTAAATGTCATTGTTTGGAGTAAACTGAGACCTATCACTGGTGTAGAACATTATTTTCTCGGATATAAAACAAACGAAAAAAATATTACAAGTGGGACAAACTGAAGAATGTTTGTGTCATTTAGAAAGTGATAATTTGAGGGTATAGTCGTCGGTTCAATTCTCATAAAAGACTGAGTCGGTAAAGCTTTCCAGCCTCCAGAGCGGTTTACCAAAAATAAAATGAAAGTTCCTGTTAATCTTAAGAGTTCAGGGCCATGAAGAAAGTGAAAAGGCTGTCCACAATGACATCCATATTATTACACATACAAGGAATCGATTGACTTTGCTTTAAAATTTAAATTCGGTGAGAATTGAATTTGGCTGACCAGTGACAGGTTTAACCAGGGTATCATCTGAGAAGCCTGTTTATCTAGGACTGGTCAGGCTTTGGTTAAATTAATGAGTTTCCCTGAGAGGGATTGGACGTGAACTCGGCCATGCTGTCCAGTCCTCTTAGGGCTGTTGTTAAAACCTCAGTAGATACCGGCCAACCGTGATAATCTCTAAACGTGGAAACGTTGATCAATTCTGGGATGCGATGCAAAGACGCACGGACAGCTAAATGAAAGACATTGTGGGTTAAAGAAATGATGGGATTGGGTTGAGGATATACCGCGTGGTACGATGTGAACGTTTCTAATTCTACCCGGCACAGATCTAATAATCTTCCGCGTTTAATACATTTTGATATGTCGACAGTATCGGCATGCCTCTTTCTGGGTAGCCTGACTAAATTGAATGAACTACGGGTCGATTCTGGCAATAGAAAATTACCACAGACTTGAGGGCTTTGGCTGCTCCCAATATAGAACACATCTGAATCCCCAACCCTCTCGTACTATATGTCTATTGATGCATTCTCTAACACTCAATGTAGATTACTGTAACTACATAATGTGGAAGTTACATATTACAATATCACTATGTATTATTCTTTCTGGCATTTAAATGGAAAGAATAAGTAAATAGGTTTATTATATGGAATTTCGTTCAAAATGAAAGATTACATTAAATCCTTAGTACTTGCATATACAATGTACATGTCAAATAGCAAAATGAGCCAATTCTTCAAAAAGGATGTATGTGCATGTGATCAGCATGCATGGCCAACATGGGTTTCATAAACAGTAACTAAAAATGAAAGTACAAATCTGCTTTCCTCACTCTGTTCAAAATATAAATCAAAGCTCTTTTTGCCTCTCCGTACATTTAAATATTCATGCAAGAAACCCATACATCAGTAGAGCCTGTAATCACATTAACATAAAAGAGTATATAAAAAAAATTATTTTTATGAAAATGTGATTTTGCATTTAATATTATTAAATTGTAAGATTAAATTATATGTGTTCATCACACTATAAATTTATAATTGTACATCAAAATTTAATAATATTCATGGATTGAAGAGCAATATTAAATATTTCAGCAGACAATAATTGTATAATTTTGCCATGTAATTCTTATATTAGTTTTAATTAGGCCTCGTTATCGGAGGGCATATTTTCCAAGCCATGCATCATTCATATCAACAGCCAGAACCAAATAAATTATTGAGGAATTCATGAAGAATGAATAACCCACCAACAAATTAATAGCTTCTACCAGTCTCTGATTGAATCTCTCAGTCATACTGTTAACAAGCCCACATCATTACAGTCCTCCCAAAACACCATTTTGGTTTTCAGGTTCAAGGAAACAATGTTTGGAGATGTTTTTAAATTGTATTTAGGTTTTAGATGAATACTTGGATATAGATGTTAATATAAATAAGAACCACAGATACGTATATTATCAATGTTCACAATATTGAGTATTGAATTAGTATAGGTTTTGACTAGTTATGTCGTTTGAAATGTAAAATTGCCTCCTGCTGTTAATCTCAGTCTACTACTACAAAATTGGATAGGGTTCCCCTTCGTTACCATTTGTTTTCAGAGTTTTTTTTTTCGTTGAAGTCCTATCCAAGAAAGCTCTCTTGGTTACAAGATTGTGAGAGTTTTACTAGTGTTGTACAACATTTAGCACCCTCTTTTTATCTTCTATCTTTCTCATTTTTTGTTGGCTGTGGAGATCTTCACTTATAAAGGATAATAGCCCGAGTTACATTGTATACTGTAAAGCGCTACTAGAAAGATACTGATATTCTCTGATGATCTTTGTTTTAGATTGACCCTAAAGTAGCAGTACCTAAACGATCACAACCAAAGGTAAGAAAGAAAGCTTTGTCCTTCCAACAAAATCATCTTTTTGTCTTCATCCACAGCTTTTTACAAATAAATTGACACACAGAGTTTAAGTCTTTAAAGGACTTTAAAATGTTTATGTACTACAATAAAGCGCCGAAATATTGAGTTCAAAATTAGTTTATCGTTCTTCGAGTTACACTACTCTTGTACTATATTAAACGTATCAGTGGAAATCAAGGATTTATGTACTACATAATTTGATTTCTGTTTAATAAGTTAGTATTAAATTGTGTTCAGGTTTTCAATATAATAATTTGATGGTTTATCATGGAATTAATTAGTGGTTTTAACATCCTGGATATGGATCAATGGTCAATCTGGATTAGGATAATGGTTAAGCCTCTCTGGATTATCTCCTACCTCTTGTCAAGGGGATTAGTCTTTTGTACATCTTCTAGATGATTAACTTAATGACCAATACTTAAGGTGGATAATTTTTCTTTGATCACTCTGCATTTGGTTTCTCTCTGCTAGTTTTTGATTTGTTTTTAACTCAAGAAAGTTGCGTTTGTACATTTAAACTAAAAATTTCACAAAGTGAATTAAGTGGCTGAGATATTGTCCATTATGTAGTGTAGTGTATAAGATGGTGAACAGCAGTCAGTGTAGAGAACAAAGCCCTATAAAGAAGCCAAGGTAGAGCCACAGTATGGTAGATATAGGTCTGTATTAAGACATAGGGTGTGTGTATATAGTGTGTAGAGATTTGGGGTGAAATCTGAGGATCTGTATTCAATCTGAAGCAGCTGTCTACAGAAGGTGTTTATATAAGGGAGATTCTGGCCTCACTGCTTCCCATACATTCTCTTCTACTCCCATACCCTTCCGCCCTTCTACCCAATCTCTCTTTTTGCAATACCCCGTTTTGTCCTATCTCTAACATATGCTTCCTTCTACATCTTAAATTTCCGAAAAAAGTATATAAAAAGTCACAGAGGGTTGTATTGTAGGCGTTCTGATTTAACTCAAGATATGGCTTAAGATAGAGGAAACGATACAGCCTAGTAAAAGTTTAGGATAACGTTTTGTTGGCATGAACTTAACATGTGCAATTAGTGTGAGAATTTTATCAGTAAAAACGCATAATTTATATGACATTTTCCTCTGTTAAGTTTGATGGATAACTTAAGTGTTATTGATATAATTTAAGTGCAGCTTTCTTGTTCAAGAATTGTGGATCCAGAGTCTTGTAACATGGTCTCTTAACTGACCATTGATTTACTTAAATAAGCTTGTTTGAGGACTAATATGCTGAAAAATTACTTTATTTTGTTAACAGTAAGGATTTTCAGCAAAAAGTTTTAGATGAAATTATGCCTACAGCTTTTATTCAAATTAACACAGAAAATAAAATGGTTAACATTTAGTGTAGAACATTCTGCAGCAGGTGTATGAGCATATATAAAGCGGGTTTTCTTTTTTCTCCCTATTTTTGATTTTTTGGGGTCTGTTTTAATATTGCTAATCGGGCAGCCCAGGGGGTAGAGAGTGAGATAAACTTGTCTTGGAGGCGCTATCACAAACTGACAGATCTCATGCAGACTTGAGCAGTTTGTTTATTTATACATGTCAGTATTTCCCTGCTATCTACCATACCCCAGGAAAAGATTTCAAAGTTCCACCAAAGCCAGTTTCCTCTCAGAAACTTTACTGGCTTTTGATATGTCTATAAATACATTTATCCAGATTAAAACTATAAAAGTGACAATGAGTTTCTGGTCAAACAGATTTAGCCTCCATTCAGCATTAGCTGGTTGTCTCTTTCACTTTATAGAAGCACACACAATGTTTCAGATTATCGAGCTCAAAATATTGAGCTCGATAATCTGAAACATTGTCCAGTCATCTTAACAAAATGTTGCTTCACCGTCTTTTAAATTTCTTAATTAGAAAACAAACTATACTGCTCCATTCATATACATGTAAGACAGTTCCAACCCTTACATTTCAACATTATGCCATTCACATTATTTCTAGGTGCTGTTTATTGAGTAATTAGTTGACTGTAGGGTGTATGGGGCTGGTTACTGACTCACTTCCTGTAGCCGGCACCTGCAGTATGTGGAAATATTCCTTATATCATAGAACCAGGTTCTTTGAGCTCATCTGCCCGCGGCCGTGGCTTAGTCGCTAGCGTGTCTGTCTACTAATCCTGCAAGATGATAACCGTTCACGGGTCACAGTTCATCTGTCGACCATCAGGTATATGAGTGAGCCACACAATGAGGCTCTGGCTATCACAGGAGTGGTTTTTATGCGGTTTCTTCTCGGTTTTCCACCGTGTTTAAGCAAGGAACTGGGGTCAATGGGCAATCCGTCATCATATCATTGAAATATTGTGGAGTATGACTTTAACTGACATCCTAACAAACAAACTTTGAGCCTATCTAGCAATAGTTCTATAAAGATAACTGGTGATGTGAACTAGGATCTGAGATTCTTTACGGGAAGCGGCTTTCTCCACTCAGGTGGGCAACAAATTTATTGACTAGATGTACTTGTGTCTATATCAAAGTTAGATGCACAATTGGCCTTTCTCTCACAGTCTCACCTTGCTTGTAATGAAGGCGCAGTCAGCTAACATGTTATCTTCAACATCACGTGATGTTTTACCTGAAATAAATCATAGTAAAGTCAATGGTGCACCATAATGCTTTATTTGAGTTGAATTGGCAACATGTGATCTAGATGAGTGTTCTCCTGCTGTATATGATCTTCTTTAAAACTCCACACCACTTCTACATTTATTTTCGTGGTTAGTTCTGTTCAAGATACTGCTTTTGTAATAGATCTAGTTCAAAAGGTTCTAATCAATTGGTATTAAGGGTATAAAGTCAGTGTTAAATCTGCTGTTGCCTTTGAGGTATAAACTGTCCACATCACAGAGAACATGTGTTGAATGTTAAAGCTGTATTGAGGTTGCTTGGAAGGGCCGATGAGGATTAACTTTCCGAGGAGCCTGGGCTCTCTATAGGCTGGGTGTCATATTGTCAAAATCTCTAAGTCTCTGGATGATGTAGTAAATTATCTAAATGTTTTTAAATTTCTTACCTGCAAATATCAGTCTGTATGGATTGCCTATTGGTTCAATGCGGGTTTGGTTAGATCCAAAGGGGATTATGGACAGATGCCCAGTGAATTTTCTTTGAGAGTTTTATAGTCAAAAGTTTGTCCTGAATATGTTACATAAAGCAGAAACGCTTTAGTTAGAGCAATACCTCGATTACATCATTTTTGCATTTGTTAGACTTAAAAAAAAGAATTTTAATATTTTCTACAACAGAAATAACTGAATAACCAAAAGCTGTCCATAATAATATAGCTTGAGAATGGAGGTTTTTAGATGATGTTAAGTAGTACTACAAGCTAAGTCAAGCTGATTGACTGTCACATCATATGGCTTCTATCCGAATTAACTCAATTTGATGATGTTTCTAATGTTCACTGAGTATATAACATGTCACGCCCAGGGAGAGCTGAGTCCTCCATTTCAATTTTAATCACAAAGGTTAGTTCCATATTTAGATCTGGCTCGTCATTGAAATCAATAATATTAGCTGAAGTAAGGTTTGTACACAGCCATGCTCTACATGTGAACATATATTAATCTATATACTATCACTCAGTGAAGAAGTCCCTTCCAATTATAACTTGGACAACATGAATCTGATGTGTAATGGTTAATTTTTTCTCTTGTCCTGTGATTGTCCTGTCTTGTAATTAATTGTCTGCCTCGTGATTCTTGCATCTCAGTGACTCGTCCCCCCATTGTACTAGCATGACATCATATGAGTACAATTAAAAAATAAGTGACATCAAACCCTAATCAAATGAATATTATTATAAATGAAGATTTTGAACCTAGCCAGTAAATATTGTCATTTAAGATTTTGAACCTAGCCAGTAAATATTGTCATTTAAGATTTTGAACCTAGCCAGAGAATATTGTCATTTAAGATTTTTAACCTAGCCAGAGAATATTGTCATTTAAGATTTTTAACCTAGCCAGAGAATATTGTCATTTAAGATTTTTAAACTAGCCAGAGAATATTGTCATTTTAGATTTTTAACCTAGCCAGAGAATATTGTCATTTAAGATTTTTAACCTAGCCGGAGAATATTGTCATTTAAGAGTTTTAGCCTAGCCAGTTAATTCCCTGTAGAACTGTTAGTAAAATATAACTTTTCCCAGATATAAAAAAGTGTTTTTTGGGGTTTAAATGGAAAATGACAATGAGCAGGCTGTAGATATCTCTGCTGACTGAGAGCTGAATGACAAATGAAGCCTATTCTCCCCGTTGATTCTCTCTAGAGTAGTCAGCCCTGCAGGCCCTGGAGGAATTTACTGATAATCATCATCTTACATAATATTGTACAAGGTTACAGAGTGTACTGATTACATCAGGCTGGCTAGGTGTAATTTAACATTAGAAATGGCTCACTCCCATACTAGAGAAATACAATGGTACTTTTGCATGCTGAATAAGCGACTATGTAGAATGGTGAATTTCAGATAAGTTTCTGACGTAAAGAACATTGAAATGGTCCAGCTGGAGAAGGATTTCCATTGTCCCATTTTTTAAATATTTCTTATTTTTATTTTTTTATTTTTTTTTGTTTAACAGATTTATTTGTTTATTTTTATATTAGATCAACAGGATGAGGATAAAATTCAAATAACAGATCATTAACCAGCATAATTGTATGGTAACATGGAGTGAAAATAACTTGAATATGATATTATGAAGGCAAACTCAAGTACATTTAAGTACACATATACTATATGAATGGCCACATTCATTTGGAATTTCTGATCATACATGTAGATGTGAACTGTGGTCAACAATACTCCTGTATATCAACATTTACGTCAATTTTAATGGGTGTAATTTCCCTGAGGTGGTTTAGACAAATCAACATGTTATAGTAGTAAATTATTAAATGAAGGCGTTAGCGTTGTCTCTGTCGGAATCTGTTAGGTAATTTCACATAGCTGAGTGTCACGTAAGAAACAATGTTCATCATCTGTTACTTCCGCATAAGAAACTTAAGAACTGTTCTTTTTTCATCTTCCTTCTCAGCAAAATGTCAGTTCATTGGGGGGGGGGGGGGGGGGGGGGGGGGGGGGGGGGGGGGGGGGGGGGGGGGGGGGGGGGGGGGGGGGGGGGG
>JAVFBX010203970.1:0-12411 GCA_034783855.1 Mopalia kennerleyi | reverse complement strand
GCAATACCCAATGTTATCAAAGAAAGAAACACAAGAACTATGGGATTTTTTTAATATAGAGATATTCTTTGCATTGTGCACCAACTGTTGGCACGCTCCTACCATAGTCCCACTATAGATTCATGACATCAGAGAGGAAGTTTGATGTCGCCCATGGTAAATCTATACAGAAATTATCAAAAACATCTAGTTTTTCTTCAACGTGATCACTGCTATCGTGTAACCACGTCACATGAAACAAAAAGGTTGCGCCGATCTCCACAAAGAGGTGACTGATGGTGAACTATTGACAGAGAACGTCTATAATACTGATTCCTTTTATTTGAAATCTCACTGGAATCTTGAAAGTAAGATTTTAAATTTTAACACCGGATTATTTGTGCAGGAGTCCAATCTTACTTGTGCCAAAAAGATGGACCAGATTGTATGGCCAGAACATAAAACATTTATTAAAATATTAAATAGACTGTGTCTTGGTAAATGAGTTAGTGGATTTTGGTTTTACTACGGCTATGAGGGTGGTCCAATTCAGCTCTCGGTAATACCTACTGAAGAGAGCTAAGAGGGCTATTAGACTAAGTCAGCATGTTGGTGTTGTAACTCTCATTATGTACGTTAAATATCCGAATAGTGAGAATAGCGAAGTGGAAGCTAAATATTTAAGAATGGCCAAATACCATGGCATGAGAATATTGACTGTTACCAATTTGTACAGTTTGTAAAAAGAATTTGTAGTGGTAAAATTTGGAAACCATTCCAATTCAGAAAAGATTAAATAAAATCCAATTATTATCATTTTTACTGTAAATGTAGTACTTTGAAGAGGTGAAAATAAGAGGGATTGTGTGGGAGGGAGCCCTCTTTTCCCACAGTCTTTTTCCAATGGGATGGACTTTTTGGCGGAGATCCAGCCTGGTGTATTGGTTACTGTAGAATCTAACCCCTTGAGAAAGAACAACAACTGCTATTTGGCTGTTACAACATCCACTTTCTCCTCGAAAAACATCTCTTGTTTCCAAAATATCTCTTGACTGCTTTACATCTAGAAGCATTAAATACCATGTACAATTAGACTCTTCAGAAATGGTTGGGTTCTACATTCAGGATAATTCTCATGTGATTCCTACTTTTTAAACATTGTTTGATATTAAAAAATCTGACAGTTCTATTGTCTTGCCAAGTAGAAACATGATGTGTCTTGACGAACATTCTCAATAAATATATAACAAGCGTTTCACATTTCCCCCTCCTGTTAGTGTTGGTCTCTAATGTTAGTATACACTGCCGTCATATAAGTGAAATGCTGTTGGAACACACCGCCGTCATATAAGTGAAATACCCTTCAGCATGACATTAGGCACCAATTAAATCTATTTTTAACAGCACGTAAACAAGTATTAGCCACTATTTCTTCCTTCACTGCATGAACTGTATAATTTCTTTAAGGGGACATAACAGTTTTCATCATGACTGTTGACATGTCGCCCCTCAGGTGAATGTAGTGGTGACAAGTTCTGCCGAATACGTCCACAGTATTGGTAGTCTTTCATCAGTTACTGTGCAGAACTGCTGTATCTATGTTGTTTTCTTTCTCAGCCATTTGATATACTAATATTTCCCTTTCATGTCTGTTCTTCAGCTAGTCTACTCTTTAGTTTTTATATGAATTAATTGACTGACAATATTGTATTTGTTCTTGCAGACATTCCGACAACCCAGGTGCCACCTCTCACCCCAGGCACCACACAAAAAATGTCTCAGGCTGTTATGGTCAGCTTCAAGGCTTTTGAGAAAGATCAACAAAGACTTCACATTCCCAAAGGTGAGTTTCTACAATATTTGATCATCAAAACTAACCAAATTTGAATACTTGGAACTTCTAAGCATCGATAATCCTCTAAATGGAGATGATTTCTGCTTCAGTTTGAATTGTGTATGGTTTATGGAGATGTTATTGCAGTACTTAGTTTAAGTGATGACCAGTTCTGAAAATATTTATAATGAAATATAGTGCTTAAAATTGACATTCATGCATACATACACCAAGAGTGCAGTAGAAGCTTTATGTTTAATTTGTAGCACAATTAACATTTTCAATACCGCAATGGGTCAAACTTGTCTAAATTGGCTTTAACTCGGGTGTAGAAGGTGTTCTCTATTTATAACTATTTTTTGAAAACAACAAAGTTTCCCTGATCTGTTTATTTTGACTCCCTTGAGCGGTAAGCATCCTCAGACTTTATGATCTGTAGTCATAACATAGATACATGTATGTTTATTTTTGTAAATGATGGGAGAAAAGACTGTATATGCTACTGAATCAATACAAACAAACGAAAGTCATGAATATACAATCAAGGCCATCAAGCCATCATCACAACATGATGAATCTAACTTTGTCAAATCTATGCACATATTTTATTTTTTGGGATATCTTCCCAAAGATAATGATTGTGGAAACAGTCTAATTATATATGATATTAGTATAATTATATTGGTCTCTATAAACTATTATTAGCAAGATCTTTTTTACCTATACAGGTATCTGAGACATAAACCATGGGAAAATGTTCCTCATGTCTCAAACCATGATTTGATTTTGTTGGACAGATTAATAAATACTAAATAAGTACTAAAATCCGAGGTAATATAAATTGGACAAAATTTAAATATAAAAAAATTGCTACAAATGTTTTTATTTTAATTGCAAACGTAATGTTCCTCTGGTAAAACCATCAGTTATAATATTCTGATCTAATACTCTGGTTTAGTGTAAAGGTTTTCAAATGAGACAGGCCTGTGGCTTCTATGTACCATTCATGGGATTGAATCAGTCTATCGACTCGTAGGTTTAAGAGCTAGTCACTCAATATGACTTCCACAATCACAGGGGTGATTTTTACAAGGTTTCCTCTCTGGTTTGCACCCTAACTAGGCAAGGAACAGTGTGAAGTGGACACTCCATTGTCATATAAATGATATACCTGTAAGAATGATGCAAACCCCAATCAAAACAAAAAAAACCCAATTCAAATGAGACATGAAATTTTGATATTTTGTGTAAAGCTGGATTTCATATATTAGTATATTTACCACAGATCAATATAAACTACATGTAGAAGAGGTGTTTTGTGCTGTGTGGACCAATCTAATTGTTATCAATTTCCTCTGATAACGTGCATTTGCATATCGATATTAAATTAGAAACCAAACAAAACAAGGTTTATTGCAGTCAAATATTTGAATCATTAGACCAAAACTCGACTTTAAACTGGATATTGACTTAGACATCTTTATTTAGAAACAACAAATAACTTTTTCATGACATAAATTAAAGATAGATGCAAAGTTGAAGGAAAAACTACACTACAGGTCCACAGACCACCTGTAGATGTGTTATTTTCTCTGAACCTTTGACACATTGTGAACCTGATTTTGCTAAAGCCACATCGTTTTTCGGTCTATGACTCTCTATGAAATGACATGAATTGTGCATGAAAAAAATCTGACAGTCACATGGTAAAATCTCCCGCCTGTATTACTGACAAGTCTTTTCCATTGTTCAACCCTAATTTCTCATGTCTGTCAGCTTACCGTGACAACTGTAAGATATATGACAAGTTTAATCATTCGTTTCAATAAAAACAATAACGACTAAAGTCTAGCTAAAACAAAAGGAGTCTTTGTATAAAACTTTTTTTTCAACCAAAGGTAACAAGTTTGTAGTAGGCCTACTCTATCTGTCCTAAACACATACAAGCCGAGAATGACCACCTGTATAAGACTACAAGTCTCAGTTGATGTCTTGTTTAGAGTTACCTGTGTCTGTGTTAATAATTATCATTTATCCTTCTTCTACCTTCTCGCCTGTCCCCTTAGAAGCCTTAACGAGCATCCATGACTAACACACCTGTCTCTTTATTATTTATTGATTGAGAGCCTAGGGTGGTTTAACCTTTGACACGTGTCCAAGCTCTACTGACTGCTGACAGAATAACAAAAGAAAAACTGTTAAGCATTTGACAAATTTGTGAATTCTCTACTTTTGTGTGTGACTGGCTCTAGAAAACTGTAAAGGTTTCCATTTATCTCAACACTGATGACCAGTTAAAAATATATTATCTCCAGAATAATTAAAGCAAAAAAAGAGAAGCCACGTGTATAACTGTGGCCAAACATGTCTCAATTATTTCTTTATCTTTTAGATAAACGTATGGATAGCATGCAGAGAGATTTATATGATAAGAGATAATCCTATAATCCGTCAGCCATAACAGATTGGTGAATTTTTCAGATCTGGACCGGAATATTAAATAATCTAAAAACAAAAAATGTTCACTTTATTAGCATGGTGTTAGGCTAAATGTCTTGTCTTACATCATTATATTTCTGTCTGTAATCTTCATGTTCTGATAGAATTTACTCTCTGCATGCTTTGGGGATTGTTGCAGATACACAAGAAATATGTGTTATGAATATAAATTGAAAGTTTCATTAGAAAAATCACTGTGCTGTGAACAATATCTGTATTAGGAATCTTGTTATTGATAAATAGTTTCAATATTTGAACTACCTGGATTTTATTGTCCATAAGGTACCTGTAACGAGCATTTGATCCAGCACTTTAATTATTAAATATACCTTTCATATTGATTGGTGTAAAGAGAAAAAGAATTGAACAATGAACTGTCTATGCAAACAGTATCATATCACCTATAAAGAGACATTGCACACAACCTATATTGATAATGGTGACTGTGCGGAGAATAAAAACCTTGCTGAAAACAGAAGTTTATTGGCCGTGGCTCTCCTTCCCAGAGGTGTTGAGTCAGCTATTACTTGCTCTCTCTCAAATCAAATCCAGTCAATTTAATTTCCATAAAATAAGGTTACAACTTCTGTTATCAGTTAACTTCAACAGAAATTGTCCTACTATTGTTGTTATAGAAAATACCTGGCACTTCATGGGTCATGAAAAAAAACAAATCCAATAATTTTGTTAAGTGACACCCTTTCATGGGACAATAGTGTACTATTTTAATGTCTACAATAGAATTTCCGGGCCTTCATCAATTTTGAGTGTGTAGGTGAATAGTGTCTGTTACACGCCCGTCTGTCACTGAAAGCTATCAGTTTCAGAGTGTTTATTTTCAAAACGTAACAATTTTAAATATATTAATTGTCTTGCTTTTCAGACCCTGTCCACTGGGAGGTTGGTCATGTGATCCAGTGGTTAAACTGGGCAATTCAAGAGTTCAGCCTTGAAGGTGTCATCGTTGCCAACTTTGCCTTAAAGGGAAAAGATCTATGTAAGCTGACCAAGGAAGAGTTTCTAAACAGGGCTCCACCGTTTATTGGAGAAATTCTTTGGGAGCACTTGGACTGTCTTCAAAGAGGTAAGACAGGCTTTACCAGTCGTCAAACATGTGACAGGCTTGGTGTTTAAAATAAGGAGCAGATCTTCTATTAATTATTTGTTTTGATGTATATTTTCTTCTTTTAAAATAATAAAATAAATAAAACCTTTCAATCAACTCAATCATTTGCCTTCGATAATATTTTTTTCTTCAATTTCTAGGTTAAATAGCATTTTACCACTTATTATTTTATTATTATTTATCTCCATGGTAACAACTAGATTGTCCGTTATGTCGTACCTTGTTTAAGTCCCAAGTTTTTTTTTTACCAGATGCTGCCCAGGAACGTGCTTCCCTCTGTAATGCTCCACCTAATTACAGTGAACCTGTTTGTATGCCCGAGTTCAACGATGGCCTCTTGTCTCAAGGTATGCAATATTGCTTATATAATATTTTTTAGTCAGGCTGCAGGCTGTTTGAGGGAGCTCCTGTTGCCATGGTGCTCTCAAAGGGACAATATGATGACAATCTGTCTGTGTATTGTCTTGTCATTTTTTCAGTTTTTGGGCCCGCAGCCGTGGCTTAGTGGTAGCATGTGTGCTTCCTAATCCTATCCAATTTACCGTTCAGACAATCGCGGGGGTGTTTTTTACCAGGTTTCTGATGAAGTCAACGAACAGTGTGAAGTAGAAAATTCATTGTCATATAAGTTAAATACTCTTGAGTACGACGTTAAACCCTAATCAAACGAACAAAAATTGTCTGTCTTGTCATTGTTTATTGCCAATAATGTTGAGGAGAGATACATTCACCCGTTCGGATGGCATGTCGTCATAAGAGTGAATTCATTTTAAACATGAGAAGAAAATACTTCTAAATTATTAATTTCTTCCAGGGTAAGCAGTTCTGGTATTGTGATAGACAAAATCTTTTCATTATTATTCTATTTTATTTAACAGGATATGGACATGAGCAGTCTATGGCACACGTTCCCCACAACCCACATTACATGGATGGTAAGTTTTCTCAGCTTATAATTTTATCAATTTAACTTGACGGGGCAAACCTCTATCAGAGTACATGACAGTGCAGTTTTCTATGTGGTTTAGTTTGGACAGGATCTTCCTTTTGCCCTGGTGGTCTCAAAGCTAAGGGGCAGAAGGAGATGATCTGTCTTTGTATATTATCTTGAGATTATCCTGTCTTGTCATTATTTGTTGCCGGCGATGACAAGGGTGGTTTCCTTCACCCATCGGGCTGGCATATGGTCATATCAGCAAAATATCGTTCTGAAACGCCCTATCCCCTAATCAAAAAAAACTAATTCAGCACTTTTTGGCCTATGGGTAAGGTTAAGTCTTGTATAGTATAATCAGGCCCCCACATCTCTAAAACTAAGGATAGATTCAGTAGTTTTGACTACAGCTAGAGAAATAATGGAACTTTTACATAATTTAAAATCAGCTGGTTAAAGAGCCATTCAGAACTTTCATCAAGCCATTTTTCACATTTCTTTGAAATGCTAGAGCCTAAGGGGATACGTCTGTTTTAAGGTTCTTCATCTCTTATTTGTTTCTGTGTTTCAGGTTCCTATGCAATCACTGAGTCTCTTCAAACACTAAATGACATGAGCGGTGAGAACCTCATGGCAAATGGTTACGATGACACGTCCGACTACCAGAGTCTGGAGGGTTCCCAACATAATGGTTACCATGACTACAGCGACTTCTATCCTCTTGTTCCCGAACAGAAATATCGACCACACATTCCAGGAAAACCCATCTGTAGAGGTAAGTTTATACTATAGTATCTCCATAATGCAACTAAAATAACTCCTACAGCAAATAAAGTTTTATTCTGTACAGACTATTTTCATGAAGAAATGTTAGAATAGATTGTGTTTGCTGTCTGTGTGTTGCCGGAATCAATGCTGAAACAGTGTCATCCTGAAGCTGATACGTGGGTTTACCTCCTGTAATTGTCCCGTCTTGTCATTGTCTGTCACCACTGACATCAAGGGTGGTTTCCTTCATCCATCGGGCGGGCAGGTTCAGAGCCGTCTCCAAGTAAAATAACCTCAAGTCAAATCAAACAGACTAACTCAGAGATGGGTATAATCTAGGAAGAGGAGTTTATAGTTCTTTTCACTTGGGATAATACATATATTGTTAAACACCTATAAACAACTTTTGTTTTGGGGTTTAAAGTGTACTCTTGGATATATGATATTACAATGTTAACAAATGTCTTGATACTTCCAGGCCAATACATGCCGGAGTCCCCAGCAGCTGAGTACTATGAGCAAACCTACCACACTGTGCCCACCATCAAGACAGAGTGCCCATGGTCCACCCAGGAGTACGGTGGACAAGAAATATCAGACAGCTGGCATGACAACGCTCTTCGGGCAAGTCTTGGGCACGGTGGATTCCGGGGCCTTCAACCAGGTTGTCTCGAAGCTATAGCAGGGCCTGATGGGAAGCCCGTGATCCAAGCTGCGGCACTAGCTGGTTATTCGGGTAAGTTATATACCCCTTTTTTGCTCAGTGCATTTATTTGTATTCTGGGTGGTATCTTTCAAAACTCGTAACTTACACGATTTTGTGAAATGACATATGTTAATTTCTTGTGGTGAATTAGTTCCAGATAAGATTGTTTATAAGGGTTTAATGTATTCTAAGTTAGATAGAGAGAATTGCAAAGATTTCATAGCTCTGGAGTTCAGTGTAACACTTCTCAACGTTTCCACATGTGTCGGTGCGGACTGAATCAGTTTTGTGTCACTGAGTACATTCTTCATGTAACTATTAACTCGGATATAGGTCAGCTGGTGCTTTATTACCCAAAATAAGACTAATTAATGTGATACGCTCTTAAGAGTGGAGAGGCTGGGAGCAGCCAACTACTCAAATCCATAAATGATACTCATTGGACCTATCTCTTAAATGTTAATTCGTTAAATTTAGTCAGATCGTTTCTACTGATGGTAATTTAAACACTAGAGATTCTGGTTACCCAAATTTTGCTCTTAAATTTTCGTGGTAATTATCTCCGGATTTATTTCCGGAACTGGTTAAAAAATTATGCAATATTTTAATGATGTACTTATTATAATTTCAGGGAGTGGGCCAATTCAATTGTGGCAGTTTTTGCTTGAACTACTGACCGACAAGACTTGCCAACATTTCATTAGTTGGACTGGCGATGGCTGGGAGTTTAAACTTTCTGACCCTGATGAGGTTGCAAGACGATGGGGAATCCGTAAAAACAAACCCAAGATGAACTATGAAAAGCTGAGTCGAGGTCTCCGCTATTACTATGACAAGAACATCATTCATAAGACAGCTGGAAAACGCTACGTCTACCGATTTGTCTGTGACCTGCAAAGCCTTCTTGGATACACACCAGAAGAACTATTTGAAGCTTGTGACATCAATCCACAGAAAGATAAGGATGACGAGTAGAGCTCCGATGTACCCTGGATTCTGATTGGTTGTGTTCTGCCTTGCATATTATTGGACGTTTACGCATATACGACTGTAACCATGGAGAAATGCTGCGTCCACTGCTCATCTATGTCTATAACATTATGTCCCAATTATATAGGACACTCAGACATCAACTTTTTTTTACGGTTTTATATGCTAAATAAATTGATCATACATTTGGTTATTCACCTGTGTTACCATGGCAACTCCAGTTGGGAGTTGTCTTCTCACTTTCAAGCCCAGATGAAGTGCAGGGATGATATTTTATCACAATCTTTAGCATAAGTTGAGTTTTAATCTGTTTTGCCATTTTGTTTTAATTCTTATTGTTATGAGTTCATCTGGAATATTTAATTCCAATGTAGTTGTTTCTTTAATGTTTTTTGATTTTAACTCTGATATATTGTTGGATGAGTGTAAAGTGAATGAAATGAATTGTGGTGCTTTGTTGGTTAAAACATATATAATTGTGCCTTTCTCTAAATTTGTCTTTTTTTTTTTCAAAGAGAAAGAAATTGTCTCCTCCTTTTCAGAGTTTATTGGAATCTGATTCTCATTAGTAAAATCATTGATACCAAATGTCCGGTGCCTTATTCAAGAACCATTTTCATTTCACAAAATATTAACCATAAATTACATGTTTGGTTAATAATTTTTTTTTTTATTATTGTAGTTTTTGTGAGAATTTTAAGTGCTGATAAACCGGAGGCCAATACTTTTTAGATTAAATACATTATATTATGAAGATTTTTACCTACTGTTGTGTCTAGCTGTGATCAAATTAAATTGCACAAACATTATGCAGCCATTTCCATTTATATCAGTTAAAAGCCCCCACAACCATGATTTGACATTCTTTGAAACCATTTTAATTTAATGTTTAACTCGATTATCTTTCTTGTAATTTGTACTCAATTTGAAGGTAAGTGCTAGTGTATGCAAATTATTCGCAAATTTCAAACCTTATTCATATAAAAATGCTTCAATGTTTTTGATAAACCAAGTTTTTCTTTGTGTGGTGTTTCCAGATTTGTTTTTGGAAACTTTTATATTTTTTTCAAAGCGCCTTTTGACTAAATCAATCTTCATAAATTTACATCAGCAATGATTGGCTTTTCAGCAAAGCTGTTTAAATTTCGTATTAAATACCATTGCAATTATCCATTTTGTATTCAACAAAAACCTTGGAATCTCAAACCAGTCATGCATTTAACCATTAAAATATTTTACATGCATGTCACTTTTTTATGCTCTATAAGATGTAATCAAATTTAGGACACAAGACATAACTAAGCATTTAACTGTTTTATTTTGGGCATTTAATTTTTTTTTTACTACTGTTTTTCTTTTTCGATTTCTCAGTATTGTAACAGGCTAACAGCTATATATATATATATATATATATTTTTTTTTTTTTGATAACTGTGAATTTTTTAAGTGCATTTAATTTGTTCAGCCTTTTGTCAATCAAGGACTTTAGACGGTTGTGTGGCTAGTACATTGCGAATGCTGTATGCCTGGACTGGTACATTTCCCATGTTGGTTGATCTGCCTTAACATTTCCGCCTCCAGGTAGAAAAATGTGAAAGGTCATTATTTTTATATACCACATTGTGTGACGTTTTATAGCTAGATATATTGTATACTTTATATAATGTTTTTTTTATAATGTTATCATGTATATACGGACATGACAAAATTAAATATAGCAACATGTTTAAGATTAAAATATCGTTTATTTTGCTGTTGTTGGAATTGAAATTGTCAGAAATATGCCAACTGGCTTTAGAAGCATATCTGGTGATTTTTTTTTTTTTTTTACCTCGAGATTGTATTGGTCAGAACATGTTTGGAAAACTGATCAGTTAATAACGTATTAATCAGTTTATCATGAACAAAAATTACCTACCTACTTGAATTTAATTAATGGTATGTAACAAAAGATCTGGGGACGGACGTTGGGGTGGCTAAACAGGAGAATTCTATACAGAAATAAAATGTTGTACCAGAGTACTTAAAACCGAATCGTACACACTGCAACTATTGTGAACGTCTTTGTAATTCATAACCTCACGTCGGTATACTGAATTTTTGCATAAGAAAGTATTGTCAGCAATCCTGGTCTATTCATTAATTATATCATTACCTGATTATTAACTTAGTTTAGTCTAAAATGTGTAAGCTGTCAAGTAAAATATCTCTTACTACTTACCATCCCCGACAGCCGGTGTCCTGTATCTTTAAATTGTATTGCCTTAATTTGACAATTATAAAATTTGGTGTGAATATAAACTTTTCTCTCCAAGTGATGTGGTTTGATTAGTAAGCCTGTCTACAAATCATTTAAATGTAGTCTAATATTTTGAGCCACACATTGACTATGGTGCGTATTTTTTGGTCAGATATCTGCAGAAATGAAAAATAAATTGTCTGTATCCTTCCGTTAATTTTTGTTCCAACTCTCTGGTATTGTCTCTTGTACACATGAAGGTCAAGTTAGTGTAGCTGCCAGTCTTATATTTCTTTCTTTCTCCTGCATGTCTCTTCATCTATCCTCTATTCTTTATCACACAATAGCTGAACTAATTTTTAAAAAACATTCTGATAAGTGTACAAAAAAAAGGAATAGTTTGTAAATCGTAATTATTCATCTGATATATGTAAATAATTATTTTTGATTTGTCTAACCAAATTATCTTTGTATTCGATTTTAAGCAGATTCGGGAAATATTTTTGTTGGTTTCCCGAAGAAATGTAGCCATGTTTGTACTTTTACTGATAATTTCATACATAAAAATTCCAAAAATTAAATTGATTTTGTCTTTTATATATGCGTCAAACTGCGAATAGTATACTTGCTGAATCCAAGTTCGGTACTACTATATGGGACGGGAACTAGATCGAACTATTTACTCAAGTTGTTCCATCGACCTGTGCAGAATTGCCAGTGTGCAATTGTAAAGAAAGCACAGGAGTAGCTGAAACTACCAATAAGCTCAAGCTATTTGGGCCTCTAAACCAAAGTTCCTTTTCTGAGCGGTGTGCTGTGGGGAGATAGCTTCATGTAACCCTAGGTGTTTCTCAGAGTTATTGGGCAACAGGATCTGTTTGTTCGGTCTTTCGTCTAAAGCCCCTTTCACATGTGCACCGGGCCATACGTACAGTTGCGTACCGTCGTTACCGACTACGCCAATCATACTCTGCCCTACGTAACTAAACGCGGAGGGACGCAAACTATCAAACATGTTGAGTTTTGTACGCGTACTTTCGACGTAGACACTAGACGTTACTGTAAGCCATGCCTACGCAAAAGTACGCTACCCTACGCAAGTCCGATGAAGCAGTAAAAGTTTTAAAAGGCGTCCCAGATACTACCTGCGCGCAGCCTAGCCACAGTGACTGCTTGGTCCCTGCTGGACTTATGCTGCGTTCGGGACTCCTCGTTGTTACCAGTCGTGCTGTATTTATTACTCGTACTTACAACGAAAAGCATTCGAGGGCACTGCTACGAGTCGTGAACACGATTTCACAACCTGTAAATTCCGTTCGAGTGCTACTACGAGTGG
>JAVFBX010203969.1:0-22546 GCA_034783855.1 Mopalia kennerleyi | reverse complement strand
TTTAGTTTTTATGAGGTTTCCTCTCAATTTTCCACCATTTTTAAGTAGAGCAGGGTAAGAAATGGACTATCCGTCTTCATAGAATTAAAAAACACCCGGTTATGGAAAAATTGAATTGAAAAATTTTCCTGAGGCTTAGTGAATTACCGACTGACAATAGTTATTGGATTGTTTGTGGTGTCTTTGTGCTAATCAGTCCACATTACCATCTAATACACCATGGTTATTTTTCCATTGCTTTTCTTTTATCTTGTCATTTTTTTGTTTCCAGTGATGTTGAAGGTGGTTTCCTTCACCCATTGAGCATGCTGTCATATGAATTTAATAAACTTAAGTATGTTGGTAAACACCAAGTAATAACATACTCCATATTTAGTACATTTTTAAATACATTATTGAAGGCCAATCCACTGTATTTAAGTGTAATGATGTATTGGAGAAGTGATGAAAGTTGTTAATTGTACCTGGCCTATTGTACTTGGGTTATTCCAAACTATTCTATACAATCTCAGAGATGACGCAAACTTGGCTGGAATCTCTTGAAACTTGATCGACAGCAAACATATATACTGACCTTTTTTTTATTGTAACTTGGCATTTTAATGTTTGTGCCTTGTAATATCACATAATGCTTTATCTGGAATACCAGTTCTATGGCTTAATTTACTAGAAACCCTGCAATGGTTGTTTAGATAGAGTGAAGTTTACAAATTCTATACACAGACCAGGATGTGAATGGCTCGGATATAAACAAAGACATCTGGTAATATTACAGCAGTGTAATTGGAGAAATCGCCAGACATGTTTGACCTGCCCACCAAATTCCTAACTTCAAAACTCACTGTCAAACCAAAGACAAACTCCTGAAATCTAAACTCTTTTCTGATAGACCCAAGAGTTCTTTTCTAAGCAATTTGTCCTCAGAGAGAAGAGAGAGGCGGAAATTCAATCTCCTTGGTTACAGATCAACCAACACATTTAACACAGGAGCCATTGGGGGGTATAGGATGTATATTGACTTCCAAGAACAAAATAGTTCAGAAAGAGCTTATTGTATAGTGGCACTTAGTATTAATAACTGTCACATGATATCCTCATATGAATATGTAAAATACCAGTAATACCTTATGGGTAATTAAAAGTGGTCCATTACATACTTATATATCATTGTTAATCAAATTGGTTCTTTCTTTATTTAATAAGTTTAATTAACTACATATGTGTAATGTTGTATTAAAAACCAAGCTGTACCTCATTAGACCAAATCCTTTATATAAGCAGCACAGAAACAAAACAATTTCCCTTCAAGGTGTACTAAGTACGGCTTAAAACCCCAATCAAACAAAAATCAGACTGTTCTCATGGTAAAGAGACAAGTGGTAAATGTGCATATCAATGTTAAGTTTATAAATCTTGCCAGAATCAATAAAATCTTTTACTTAGATCCAATGGAATTTTTCAAGACATTCTGAGACATTACTGTGGCAGATTTAAAGATAAAAGTGAATGAAGTATGTGGTAAACATGTACCTCCAGTGAGAGCATGTAAAACCACATGGCTATCCAGAGCGCCACAGAGATGAGAATCGTGTAAACTGTTAACTCACACATCCAGAAATGTGTCGGTTTTAATGTTATAGCACGATTTCTGCTACCTTTTTTTTCTTCTTAAAGATAAAATCACACATAACAGATTATGGCTGTACTTTACCAAAAATTTTGTCAGATCATCTTGAATATACAAAGAATGAATGTTCACTACTGACTTCTCAGAAGAAACTAAATACCATATTTTTTATTTAGGAAGCCTGGGAAACACCTTCCCCATTGTTAGATATACATGTTTCTCTCAGGAAAGAGATTATCTTGGCCAGGAACTGCTGAGTTAATGAAACACGCTGATAATATCATGTGGATTATAGACATGGAGCCAAATTGCTATATACATGTATATTCATGAAACATTGTCTCGGACTTGGCAACTAAATATTCCCCTATACAAACATTAGTCAGTGAAAAAAGATACAAATATTATAACTGCTGATACTCGATCTAATTTAACTCCGATTTCAGATCCCAGAGTTTTGGTTGATGGCCTTTTGTGAAGGCCAGTAGGCTTTATAACGTAATTAAACGCTGTAAGTAAGGAGTTTGCAATAGATCTCCATAGCAACAAACAAAACTTGGAGTGTTTTAGATCTGACTTTAATTAGATCATTCTTATACTAGTCAAGTTTTCAATTTGTATTATTATTTACCTGTTTCAAACACCTTGTAAAATATTTAACAAAATGACACTTTGTGTGAAAAATTTAAATAAAATAGAATTTTTCTATGTAAATAAGTTCTCAATAGACATTTTACTATTAGGGTTTTTTTAAAATTATTTATTTTAAGTTTAAAATTTTGTTTTTCATTTTACTAAAGTTCCATATCATCCAATTGCAAACAAATGCTTCAGATATTTGTATTTCAAGGATATGGAACTTTATTAAAATAAAAACTTTTTTAAAATTTGTGATGTTTTAGGACATTTAGAAATGAGTACGAATTTAAAAAAAAAAAAAAATGCAACATGGCTGCTTGCTGGTTAACCCAAAATGAATTTGGATGTGATAAAAAGCTGAGTAAGGAAGTGTGGCAAATTAGAACTTTTCTCGTTAAACCAGATTCTATCTAGTCTAAGACTGGGTCCAGAACTGCCAAAAATTCTAATTAAAAAAAAAAAGGAAGGAGTTTTTTTAAAACCGAATTATAACTTTTTGGGAACTGACATTTTTACACCGATATGTACATTTTATCAGGTAGTTAAACTAAATGTCAGATTATGTTAAAACTATTAAATGAAATATATTGTTCTACTGTGAAATGTCAGATTATTAGGGTTTTTATCCTAGTCAGCCTCTTAGAGAAGCTGTATACTCCATTAATACACAGCCACTTTCAACCAGAGAAACTCCAGAAATCTGATGCTGTGAAATCTAGCAAAATATCAGCAAGATAAAAATGTGTTAATTTGTTCATGCACTTTGTAAGAAAATGGAAAATTATTAATAGAATTTTAGTCATCAGAAATTTGGCAGAAGTTTACCGAGTCTGACTGTTAAATGTCAATATGATAAACAAAGTGAAATGTGATGCTAATGGTATTATACAATGTATAAGCAGAATATGATAGAGAAAATGAGTTAATTTGCTTATATACTTAATGAGAAAAACTTAATAATGTATTTTCATTAGGGTCTTATCAGAAACTTGGCAATGTGAATGTGCTATGATAATGAAATGAATTTGAAAGTAAAATGTTATCCGCATGATTCAATTTGGCAATGGTGGAAGATTTTGTTGATACATGTAGTAAGTGATATTGATGTGAAAATAAATACTTTTTTTTTTCCGGTCTGAATAAATATTTTGACACAAGTTAATTAACTCAAGAGTCTTGTTTCATCCAATATTACAGTGGATATACTAAAGACAAAGCAGTTTAATGCTTCATATAATCTAGGTGAAAACTGCTTTTAAAAGTGTGGAAGTTTTTGTTTAATTTGGTACTTTGTTCTATAAAATGTGGAAAGTCTGTAATTCCGGGGATGATTTGTGTGTAAAGCTAGTGTAAGTAGTGCAAATCCATCAGAGAAAGCCTCATTTTCCTCAACATTTCAACACACCATGGCCTCATCTTCAGGAGTTTAGAGAGGCAGTTACATCTGATAACACTCAGGGGTTAGCCAAGTATAAATGATGGTTAACTTTAAAAGGTTGGGTAATATTAACCGATTTGTTTATGATATAATATGTCAAATTATGTAAAAATGTAATAATTTCAGAGATTTGTGCATTTGTCATTAGTAAATATGAAGTTTATTAAATCAATTTGTAAGGTAACAATTACCAGAATGGTGAAATGATCATTTGTTGATTGAGTGATTGATTAGTGATTTACACCATGCTCAAGGGCATTTCACTTATATGACAGCAGCGTATTTCAACAATAATTGACACTAGCACAAGCTAGATGTGAAGCGTTTGTGTAATGTTGGACAGTTAATTTTCCTACAGTGGTACATGTAAGTATAGACAGCATTGCTACTTTTCAAACAAACTGCCCTTAGCCAGAGGGCTAGATCATTTATTATTTCCAGATACATATGTAATTTCCACATCTCATTTTAGGTATATGAACACCATTTTGCTGAAATTTTCATGATCTTAAATGAAAGATTATAAAGGAAATTTATAAAATGCGAACTAAATTGTTTCAAATTTTCAAATTTTACTTTCTTCAATGGAAAAGGGGAAGCTTAAGTTTGCCTAAGTATTGCTTGACTTTGAGAAATACTTAAGTAGCTTTATGAATACAGGCCCAGGACTAAGGATTTGCTGAGTATGACCATTGCTCATGAAAACGGAAGTACATGTCAAAGACTTATTATAAACAGAACACAGACTTCTGACCTGGAATTAATCTAACAGCCCAACACATGGGTTTTCAGCCAGATGTCAGAGAAGACGCCTGGTAATAATCATGAATTTTCTCTGAAACTTGAAAAACATCTTTACTTTCATAGAATTGCTTTAAAATATCAGCTACAGCAACAATGTGAGATAAGAATATCAAACATGCAATTATTTTTATAGCTTATACAAAAACTAACTTAAAACTGATCAAAACATTACAATGAATTTACTATCTTAGTATTTGAATTAAACAATAAGTCCAATTTTTGTCCTAAGTTGCCAGAAATTATCAGCAACTCCTCATAAGTCTTCAATATTAAGGAGAAACTCCATAAGAGTGTGAAGTTCACCATATTTGTCACCCACTCATTCCAGCATCCGAACTGAATTAAGAGGTCATGAACTTGTGTGATCATCCAAACAAAACATTGGCTGACATATACCCATTCTCACAAAGAGTAACACACCCCAAAGTTATCACATCCAAGTAAGCTGCCAGATTTCTTGTTCTTTTTACATGTATGTTACAATTTTGTAGAATGTCTTGAGTTGTCGTTTAAATATTTGACAATGCTGTTGAGTTAGTGATAAGTGGAAGACGGAGAGCCTAGAGTTTCTGGCGCTTACATACACTTACATCAATCGTACCTAAATCACTTTCATACCTGTCACTTCTGGTCTCAATCAATGTCAGAATCAGCTGTATTCTTATCTCCCCAAACAATCCTTCTCAGCAGGGTTTCCCTCATCTATTGTGCGGGTATGCAAAGTACACAGTTTGCTTCAGAATTTTTTTCTCCACTTTTTTTCTTCTATTTAAGTCTTTTGAAATTTTACAAGACTGTTTTATACTACATGTGTTTTAGCGTTAAGCCCGAAGAGGAAGAAAGGCATTCTTAAAAGGGCACTTTTTGATTTGTGTCATGATTCTGCTATTGATAATCTGTGAATGTTCTTAAGATTCAAGTCTCATTATTAGAATTACCACAAACTGTCATAATACTTTTTAATCAATATTTCATTTTATTTTTAAGGCCAGTTGCAGACCTGCCTATCAGGTGTATTCTGAAGTATTTTGTACACATAATTTATGTGAAATACACCAATAGGTCATCAAAATACGCTTACAAATTAATATTCTGTGCTATGCTGTAACACAAAAATACACAAAATCCTAAGAAAATACTACTAAACAATTTTTTTACATATAAATTATTCTAGGGTAGGTAGGCCTGCAGTTGGAGGGACAAAGACGATCTGTTTAAGAAAATGTTTAAGATCATTTTGAGAGGTTGGTAATAAATGAACTGGAATTATACACAGCTTAAATTTACCAACAAACAAATAATGAAAAAAAGTAGTAGTTTTTTACTTTTCTTTATCATCTGATATGGGCACGGCCTTTTAGAAAGCTTAACACCTCTAACATAGACTATGGATCCATCTAATTCAATCTAACACCTTTCACTTGTGCCCTCAACCAAGGTGTAACCAAAGTATCTTGTTTAACTACTTGTCTGTTGAGTTCACAAACATGTAGCTACTTGTCAAGACTTCATTTATCTCTAAAGTTCTTCATACTAACATACGGTTACTTACAAAATGCAAGAACTCAATTAAATCAACAACATACATGTTCATATACACCCAACTTTTTGTTTAGTTGCTCTTATTCTGGCTGTATTTCTTCTGATGTTCTATTTTCCTCATCCACTACACAGTCATGTTACAACACAACTCACAAATAGAACAAATGTACTGACAGCTGTTTTTATTTTTCAGATTTAATCCTGATAGACAAAGCTTTCATAATGACATGCATGTTTGTACTGATGTATGGTTACCATAATGTTCCTTTATTTTTCTTACTAATACAAACAAACATTTATCTCCATTGGAAATATTTTCTTCAGACCAGAAGCTATCTTATCAGAGACTGGCTCATGAATTCTTGAATAATTGTAATAAAAACAAAAAATGAAAACAAAAATGTATTCAGATAAAATGTTTTGGAAGTTTGGAAGTGACATAGAGCAAATGCATTCACAGATGACTTAATTTTCAGCTTTAATTCTTTGAGAAAAAGCCTTCAATTGTATAATATGAACATTGCAACATCCATAGCAATGGTCTCATTTTAATGTAGCTAGTGGTCTCCCGTAAGTATCTCAATCTATTAGCCCTCTACTCTTAATGTCTGGCATACTGATCTCTGCTTTATTTTATCCACACTACAATATCAAATTAAACAGTAAAAAGATGGAACAAAAAATCTGAGACCTACATGTAATGCAATTGTATGATTATTTTCTGTGTAGCAAAATGACCCCTAAATGCAACAGCAACAGTTTGCAAATCTTTAGTTCTTGTTCCTTCTAATCCTGGTAAAGAGAGATTTCATTTCCTCCAGTCTATTGATTTATTTGTTTGCTCTATCCTCCATACAAACACTTCACAGCAACACTCTAAATATAATAACAAACCATTTCAAGCGTGACAGCTTTAAAATCTCATCAACAAGGCTTTTGGGAATTGGCTTTGGGCACTTTCTGTTTGGTTAGGCTTGAAACAACAAGGACAAGGGTTTCAAACAGAGTTCTCCAGACAGCCCATCTTCAGTTTGAAAACATTTTAATTAGGGCTGTTAGGACTGTTTTCAAAATAAATGCCTTTGATAAGTTAATGAGAGCTTTTGTGTGACCTGCTGCTCTCTGGGTTGTGCTTTGTTATACCCTTTATTTTCAAATCATGTCTTTATTGCCCTAGCTGGTGATTGGAGGGAGCTTTCTGTTGCCTTGTTCCTCTCAGAGATAGCGGGTGGGTGGAGGGAGCTTTCTGTTGCCTTGTTCCTCTCAGAGATAGCGGGTGGTTGGAGGGAGCTTTCTGTTGCCTTGTTTCTCTCAGAGATAGCTGGTAATTGGAGGGAGCTTTCTGTTGCCTTGTTCCTCTCAGAGATAGCAGGTGGTTGGAGGGAGCTTTCTGTTGCCTTGTTCCTCTCAGAGATAGCTGGTGATTAGAGGGAACTTTCTGTTGCCTTGTTCCTCTCAGAGATAGCTGGTGATTAGAGGGAACTTTCTGTTGCTTTGTTCCTCTCAGAGATAGCGGGTGATTGGAGGGAGCTTTCTGTTGCCTTGTTCCTCTCAGAGATAGCTGGTGATTGGAGGGAGCTTTCTGTTGCCTTGTTCCTCTCAGAGATAGCTGGTGTTTGGAGGGAGCTTTCTGTTGCCTTGTTCCTCTCAGAAATAATCGGTGTTTGGAGGGAGCTTTCTGTTGCCTTGTTCCTCTCAGAAATAAGGGGCAACACTATACAAATGTGTTTGTGCCTTGTGATGTTCTGTCTTGTCTTTGTATGTTATCAGTAACATGGAGAGTAATTTCCTTAACTCATTGGGCTGGCACACAGTTATAGGAGTGAAAAACCAGTAATTCCCTTATAAACCGCAATCAAACAAACAAACTCATTGCCACTTTTTGCACCCTGTACTTGCCTTGTCGTTAGTTTATTGGCAGTCACTTTGAGGTTGGTTTTCTTCACCCATAGACCTGGCACAGTTTATATTAAACCAATAAACAATTGATTTTTTTTATTATCGCTGGACTGTTTTAAGACAGGAGTTCCCAGGTTTTCTCACCAAGGATGCTAATTATATTATATTTAGAAATTCTTTAAAAAAAAAATAATGTATGGTATGTAAAAGGTCATTTGGATTGCATTTGCTCGTGCATTAAATTGATGATTATAGACACACATATTGTTGTTTTTTAAACCCTTCCGTGGTCAGTGGCCATGGCTCAGTGACTCCCAATCCTCTTTCAATGTCACATGGAGGCCATGGCTCAGTTGTTGTAGAGTGTCTGACTCCCGATCCTCCTTCAATGTCACATGAAGGCCATGGCTCAGTTGTTGTAGAGTGTCTGACTCTCGATCCTCCTTTAATGTCACATGGAGGCCATTGCTCAGTTGTTGTAGAGTGTCTGACTCCCGATCCTCCTTCAATGTCACATGGAGGCCATGGCTCAGTTGTTGTAGAGTGTCTGACTCCCGATCCTCCTTCAATGTCACATGGGGTGACTCCGGCAAAGGGGTGGTTTTCATGATGTTTCCTGTCGGGATTCCACCGTAAAAAGGCAATGCACAGTGTGAAGTGGACAATTCGTCGTCATATAAGTGAAATACCCTTGAGTACGACATTAAACCCCAATCAAACAAACAATCAATGTCACATGAGGTGACTGTGGCAAAGGGGTGATTTTCACGAGTGTTTCCTACCACTTTTCCAAACAAACAAATCCTTTGGGTTCAGAAATAATGATTCCAAACTGAAATGTTTTTGTTGTGAATTCAACTGCACACAGTTATTCAAAGCAGATGCAATAAGTTTTAGCTCTATTTTATTTCCAGGAAATGTGGAAATCTGAATACCTGTGACCAGGCTATAGAGCCTATATTAACACTGTTCCCTAGATTGTAATAATCCAGTGTTACAAGGCTCTATGTGGAGTGTCATATTCTTTGCCAGAGTGGACAGCTCTAAGACATTAAGGGAATTCTATACCGTTTTTAGTCTCTGGTCATTATATGTTATATGTCCTGTATGGGCTATCTCCCACTTGCCTCATCCATCCCACTGCCTTAATAAGTTTATGGATGGTTTAAGTAATAGCTATCCTGTTTGAAGAATATGATAGCCCTATTGTGACTCGTAATCTATCTCTTTGGAGCTGTTATTGGTGAAATATGGGAGGATGGCAGTGGATTTAAAACATATCAGATTATCACATGGCATGTTCAATAATAACAGACTGTCTGAACCTCTAGATTTAATGGTAGATCTATATGCCTTAAATATGCTATTAGGTTATTCTCTTACCAATATATTTGAGTCAGTATAATGTGAACTTCACATATAAGATGGAATTTTGGCTATAGAAATAAGTCTAAATATTCTTGATGGAAGTAAAATTTTTTGTCTTTATTTTGTGTATGAGCATTATTTTGATTTTCGTTTTAAGACTTGTTAAATCAAATTAAATTAAAAAACAATTTTGAAAGTTTTCTATTATTAAGAAGAAAACCACATTTTACAGTTTGCAGTTTAATTTGTGCCTTTATTACAGTAGCCTGGTAACTTTTACAGCCTTTCTTTGTTATTTTTTTATTTTTTTATTTTTTTGTCACTATGCTACATGTATTTCTGATGATGGTAAAGTACTTTTTTTAAAGGAATTAGAAATATCAATAGTGACAGACCTTCCTGGCCTTAATTGTATAATTTATTATCAATACACAATATGCCAATTCTGACTATATGATGGCAAAAATTACAAGAAAGGCAAGACAAAATAAAATCATAAAATACACAAATGATCAGATAATGCCAAACAAACAAAAAATTTAGTGGGTAAGGGTGAGTGCTGTTTATAACCTTCTCACATATATTCATGTGAGTTTCCTCATTTATGACTGATTCGTGTCTTTGAAACACCCAAGTCACCATGATTTGATACAACTTGTTTCAATCAAATATAACATAGGAAAGATGATAAAAATCTGCATTGACACATACACTTCACAAACATCAGCAGAGAGAAAAGCACTGATATTGTTAAAATAGTGGTTTTAGACATTCTATTTGTGATATAGAGAGAAGAACGTGTAGCTTCATCTGTCTTGTTCTTGATCACCTCAGATGAGGGAGTGCTCTTCTCATTCATCAGTTCCATTTTTTTAGGACAAATTTTCACTCACAATAGCATCTATTCTCATAAATGTAATAATTCATTTTTCAAGTTTGTCAAGTTTTTATCCCAGTCTAATAGTTAAAAAATTTATTATCAGTGATGATTAATTTATGAGTACAGATGACCTCATTTCACTTTTTGTTGTGTCACATATTTGGTTTTATCAAAGTTCTACAAAAACTATGACTATGTGAGGTATTGTTTAAGCTTTGATATTTTATGAATGGGATTTCAACTTTTTGTATCGAAGCTTTGAGTGTAAAAAGATTATTCATAGGAATATTAAAGATTTATCACTGTAAGTAATATAAACTTCATATGATTTGTTGCTTATTGCTGTGAGTGTTTGTACATTTTTGTTTGGCCTTTGTCAGTTTTGAGTTTGTTTGTTACATGCTGAGTATGTGGTGCCGTTGATTAAACATTAAGACTGATATTGAGGGTTTTGTCTACATCTGTATAAAGGCTGACAGAACTGCACACGCCATCAGCATTGACATCTTAACTACAACATATTAAATCACCAAGCAAATGAACTCATATTTGATGATGTTTATGTTATATTGAAGTTGTGGTATATTAGCCTAAAGGGAGACCCTTCCTTTGGTTAAATAAATCCTTTTGCGTTAAATGTGATAATTATTATATTAACAGTTTCAATAAAGAGCAAATTTATGAAAAGAATTGAGGCTTGGGCTGGTATTATGCTGAACATTCCTTGTGAATGAGAGGAAGTTGATAAGATATGACATGTCCATCCCAGACTGCAATGTTATTATCTCTGACAGGGCAAATAACTGAAATAAGACACCTGATAAGAAAGGAGTTTGCCCAGGTTGACCTGTTTATTGGACAGAATTATGATTGACAGGTCAATATGAGATTGATGATACACAGGTAGGAGTGTTAATAAATCCAATATAATAGGTTTTAAGTGTTTCAGAGTGATGTATTGTTTAAGCAGCCCATGTTTGGGTGAGTTTGCATTGTCAATCATAGTCTCTCACTAAAGGTGACAACACAAAATTGAAAATGGAATGAATTCATTCATTTTCATTAGTTTTCCTCACGTTAATACACAAGCTATAAAGCAGGGGTATGTATTTTTGTGTTTATGTTAAAGTAAACCCTCAAAACATTTATCAGTCGTTCTATCTTGAAAGCTTTATTATAGATTATAATGAGGTATCTTAGTTGAATTAATAAATCTTCTTTTAACATTGAGTACCAAGACATCATATTGAATAAAAAAAGTAGCAAAGAAATTGAATTATTTGCGAACAGCCTCTGTGTCTTTGCATATTTATCCTATATTTCACCTATGGATTTACCATATCCCCTCCAGTATATGCCACCTTGTAAACATTATACAGTTTTTGCCTGGCTGTTAAACAAATGTTATCAGGATAAGCCTGGGAAACATCAGCACCCTCGTTTAGATATTTTAACATTTTTTTAGAAGACTACAAAAAAAGTCTTCTGTCATAATGATGGTATCATTTGGGACCCAGATACCATACATACTATAATACCTTGTGATTTGTTCTGAAAAAAGGGTTACAAATGAATCAAGAAAAATTGCCTTACAGAATGTTATAGATTTCATGTTGTTTTAGCTTCATTGGCTATATAACTGTGTTCTTTCATATCTGAAATGGTGGAATATGGGTTGAATGTGTGAGAAATCAAGTTATTAAGATATGTAATGCTATATAACCTAAAAGCAACACAGATGAACACTTGTGTTTTGTTGTTTTTTGCCCCTTTCCTTTTTTACTTTGTGTTAGAGACCAGGTGTTTAAACAAGTTCTCTATCACATGATAACAACCTCTGGATAATGAGATGAGCTCAAGGTAGAAAAAATGGTTAAGGTTTTCTTGTGCCCTTAGGAATATTATGATTCTGTAACATCAGCCACACTTTTATGTTTTGTCAACGTACAATCATAGTTTTCATTCATTGTCTATCGCTGACACTTTATTTATCAGAAATATCAGCATGAAATTCTTGCTTTGTCTTATCCAAATTGTCAAATGCTTCTGTCAATTAGACCATATTCATAGTAGCTGTTCTTACTATCAAACTTACATTTATACTAAAGTTTAATTGACTTTATTCATAATATAACATTTTAGACCTGTATCTCTCTGCTATTAAGTTCACTCTCCTCTTTTAGCTTTTATTTGGCTACATTTGTATACTTTAAAACAAGATTTGTGAACTTTTGGGGATCGGTGTTATTTTTGAGAACTGTATCCAGTGATTTAGCACAGATATGCTGCTTAATAAAAAAAAAAATATTAAAGCCATACATTTTTCATAATATTTCAATGGATTGAACCGAAATTTTGTATACACTTTCTCATGAAACTTTCTTATCAAGTTGCAGTTTATGTGGACAAATTTTAAAGATATTAAATGGTAGTGGAATTAGTCCTTGATAAGAACTTGTTTCGACTGGCCCAATATAGTCTCCTCATATTCAATAAAAACTCAATCTTAAAATATTAAATATTTCCCTTTTAAACTACGAATATTTTAAATATTTTATCGAAATTCAATTTCAATTAGAACTTCAATTTAAAATTTCATAAAGTCAATAACATGTTCAACTTGGTAAATCAAAACTTCAATTATTCCTAAAAGGTACCGGTACTCCAGTAAATGACTTCTCTCAAGCCCTGGGATTTATGTATTGCCCTCAACAGTGTGATTCGTTCATCATTGGACCAATGTTGTGTGGATTATATAATGTAGACCATTCAAGGAAGTTTGTTCCTTAAAGCATTCTGCAGAATAAGAGTCATTTTATGATTACCTCTTGTGCCATTTATGTTTTGGTTTGGATATAGGTTGAAAGAGAAATTAAATTAAACAAGAAATTGTATTGCCTTGCTACCTTTTTAGAATATGAATCTTCTACTGGAAGCAGAAAATCAATTATTCTCTGCCAAAATGTTTCCCCTTTATTCTGACAAATGGCTTATTTTAAATGTTAAATCATCTGATCATGCCACTGAGTACGGTACATCTTGGGTTTGGTTCACTTTTTTTTAGTTTGCCAAATTTAATTTCTTAAATAGCCTATTAACTTAAACTAGCCTCTGTGAAGGTTTTGATATAGCTAATTTATCAAAGTGCAGTTTTTAGTCAAAGCTTTATTTAGATCCTCAAGAATGGCACGTACATGTTGTCTGAGATAAGTTATGATGGTCCTGAAATGAGTGAATCATCAATGTTTAGCTGTACAGATCTGTGACTACTGATGACCTTTGACCTTTCATACAGCTCAACATTTACTCTTATCTGATTGGTATCCTAGAGATTAGTAGAATCCTGTGAATGCCTTTTGATCAGATACCCATTCCAGTGTCCTTTCTCCGTTTGTAAACTGATATCACAGAGCACTTTAAGCTGATAACCATCCTTGATTTTACTCAGCCACAGTAGATTACCATTGCAGTCAGATATGTTACAAACATTCTTGAAATAATTTATAGCATGAAATGATTTATAAATAAATAAAAGTATTTTTTTTTAATTAAAAAAAAATGTATTTTTAATAGTATGTTCAGTATTATCTGTTTCCAGAATGTATAGATTTAGATATTACAACAGTTAAAAAATAAAATAAAACCAATTGACATGTCCATGGGCCTACAATATGGAGAGACCTTTAAGTCCAGTTGGTGATAATTATAACTGCTGAATGTAACTGTCAAGTTCACTCTGGACTGCTTAAATCTGTCAGCATGTCAATTATGTAATCTAAGAAATGTTGCAACCACCAAATGAGTGGGCAAATCCCACATATTATAGTCTCACTGTGTGATGCTCTCAGTTATACTCACATACTATTAGATTCAATTCTTGTGTCCAGTGCACAAATTCAAAGAGTTTCTATTTACATGTGCATTGCATAGAGCAAATAAAATTCCCCAGCTTTAAAAGTTCATAGTTGTCATACTAATGTAGCAATAGCCATTTGAACATACTTTGTTAAATGAATTGTATTCCTAAAAAAATCATCCTGACTTTCTGTAACAATTTCATAATGTCAATAAGAAAACTAATTTATAAATTAAAACGATAAAATTGGTGTGTAAACACCCTCATGTTTATTATGGCATGGACTTAATGTTTTCTACACATTAGTGGAATCACTACAAATACATGTAGCTATTCTTAGAGTTAAGTCTAATTGGCTGTTTACCATTTTTTTAGACCTTATTTAAATTCATACAGTATTTTTTCTTCTGTAAGGCTAGTGGATCAATGTAAGCAGCTTTAATATAGGATTAATGCCCCCCTTTGTGCAAGGTTCCTGTTAATCTATTGCCCCTCGTGGTAAGGGCAAACAGGAGCCCTAATGGGGTTTATTGTCTTGTACCTAATTACACAATGCCATGTGATATTTTTTCGAGTTACTTTTAGTTTTGATTCTGGTGTTATAAACACTTTATGTTTCTGGCAGTGGAACATAGTTAAGGTTGAAACCTGACAAGTCTATAGTCTGTTACAGGGATTTCTACAGAGAGTTAAGGTGGAAACCTGACCAGTCTATAGTCCGTTACAGGGATTTCCACAGAGTGAATGGATTAAGAAGATTGCTATAGAGTTAACTTGATAGGCTATTCAGCTGACCAAACCACTAAATTGATCTAAAGACCTCTTAAATCTGGTCTGACTGGACCACCAGACAACTTTAGGGCCCAACAGTACAGTATACATGTTAAAAGTTAGATAGAAAATAGAAATGTATGCTTCATTAATGATACACCGGACATTTCATATGTATTTTTTTTTAATAAATGTACAAAAGTTTACTGAAAGTATAAATAGATAATCTTTAAAATTTCTTAAGGCAGTTTTCATTCTGATTTTGTATAACAAAATATTACAGTGTCTATATGGCTCATACTGATTGCAGGGTTCTTGTTCTGATGTTCACACAGAAAGGCAAATCAGTTTAAGTGGTCGGTGAAATTTTTAACGGAGTTTAACAGAGTGAACTGACGCAGCAATCCGTTTTCTCTTGATCAAATTCCGGACAGAATTAGGGCCATTCACTATGGAATGAAGTAAGAAGAAAATCTATTTGTTATCATCAAATAAGGTTTGGGGACTTGTGGGAGGTCACTTTGATTAATGTCAGGCCTGGACACTTCCTTAAAGTGACCAATGTTATATTTCCAGTTGATTAAGTCAGTAAATTATTGTAAATCGAGATGTATATTCATTGATCAATAATGATATAAAAACGATGTCAAGCCAAATACAAGCTAGCTTGAAAAGGAAGACAACCTTCTACAAGTAATGATCAATATAGTCTATGTAACAAACAAGATTTTTTTTCGAAAACGAAATCTGACATTCTGGACTATTTTTATTTCACAAACATCACATTAATGTGTGACATTTAATTAGTATTATTTATGATATCAGATGTGCGTATATTATTTCACTTTCAGAAATAATTGTACAGCATTTCATGGAAGAAAATGACAACTAGTTTTTTTTTATCTGGCTCATTATTTCTAAGAAATTTTATTTGTGATTTGTGTTGTTATTTTAGAAGAATGGGTTGTCAGAATGTTGGTTGTAAAATAAGTCTTTACGACCCCCTTGATAGTGTCTGGTGTCAGTTTGTATTAAGCAGGATATCAGAATTTGATTCTGGGCTGATGACATTATCTCTTCAGCCCTCATAAAACTTCTCTACTAATCTGTGTTGGTTCTCTCCAGTGATAACTAGCTTTAAAGGGTATTTCTAGGGACTAAAGTCTAGGTAGTACATCATGACAAAGTTAGAAATTTCCAGCAGCAACCCAGAAAACAACAACCGTCAGAAAGCAAAACAATCTGTTGAATGCATTGTTTTAAAATGTTTTTCGCCAATCCAGTATGACAAAAATTCAATCACTTTGGGACCAGTTCTTTAAATCTCATTGATTGTTTGTTTGTTTGATTGGGGTATAACGCTGTACTTAAGGTTATTTCACTCACATGATGGCTTGCCAGCCCAATGGGTGAAAGAAACGACCCGGACACCAAAGGCAACACAGAAAAACATCACATGATAAATACAGGACAATACAAAGACATCACAAACATATCAGCTTCCTGTTCCTCTTTAGCTCAGAGAGCATCAGGGCAACAGGAAGCTCCCTCCAACCACCCGTTAAAGCTCATTGAACCTAACAGCCAGTTAGCTGATTTTGAATGAATTAATGTTGCACCATCAACTTAGAAATCCATTTCTACACAACCTTGTTTAACAGGTTGAGGAACTAGGCCCAGATCAATATGAACATTTAAAGATTTAGTTTGACATGAATCCATCTGCACTCGTAGTACTCATTGCCAGACACGACTCTCAGATTCTCCCAAAATTCTAAAACCCGATCACTTCATGTGCAAGGTCTATTCTGAATTCCCAATCCTTCAGTCCGTCTCTCCCACTGAGCTAATGAATTGTTAGTGTAAGGTATGTCTCTATTTAATAAGCTAAAAGTCTCTTAATGGGTGTATCTATATTTAATAGTTTTCTCTTCTCATGAATGATTACTACTTGTCCGAACTCTTTAAAGTATCAATTACTAGTGATGCTACATGTTTATCCCTCAGATTGTATTGTTGAGGTCTTGGAAATAAAGCAAAGTTTTATTATCCTTTTGATAATGGCCAGCTCTGATGGTATCTTGCCTTTGGTGCCAGGAAGCCCCATAAAACTGTCTAGACCATTGTGTATTAGATATTGGACCATGTTAGTCTCTGTCCAACTAACTTTATCTTATCTGACTGTCTCAGGAATATGTGTTGGCCCTGTGTATGATCAGTTTAAACAGTGCTACATTTATACACATACATGTAGTTATAACCATGTGGGTGCAGGCAAGAACAATGAGGCTTTGTTTAATAAGACTAATTAAACATGTTCAAAACTGCCATTAAGGTACACTATTGGCTTTATTAAAAATTAATTTCCTTTAAAAAAAAAAAAACCCCATCAAAAACAAATTTTTTAGTTGGTTTTAACAGAAATTGTTTTAAAGTAAATCCAAACTATTCATCCCTATTTTTATTAATTTGTAGAAATATATACGGTACACTGATTTGGTTTTATATAATGGATTGGGAATTATTATTATCAGATTGTAAACTTATTTTACCTGGATATGAAGTCTTTTCCAACCTACACATTATACAGCCTTTATACTTTGATTGAGGGCAGTGATGCAGTGGTAACCATGCCATACTACTAATCCTATCTTAATGTACCATTGTCTGAGGCAGCATGAAGCCCTTGTTCTAAAATACCATTATATAAACCCATTCAACGTTAGTGTACTATACTTTAAGACAAGACCCAGTAATGAAATCAGTATTTCTTAAATAATGAATGTGATGTGGAAGCCAGTGAATGACTTTATAACAGTGTTTGTGAGTGTTGTTTTTAAGAATTTTCCTCGCGGTTATTTCCAATGTTGTAAGTAAATCAGTTGAAATACCCTTGAGTACAACAGTTGAAATACTTTTGAGTACAACAGTTGCAATACCCCTGAGTACAACAGTTTAATAAACGCCTTTTAATCAGATAATCTTTATAACACAAATTTAAATGGTAAGCCTGTACAAATCAGTACATGTAGCTGGATATATGGACATACATGTAGGAGGGAGATAGGAAATTATGTGTAAAACAAAACTACATGCAATCTGCTAAATGTGAGAAATGTTTGAGATGTCAGCGAACAAGTGTTATTTCAATTTCACCAGTTCTCCCACACTGCTGGGTTCTATTTACTCATCTGTCGGCGTTTCCAGCAGCTCCTGCCAATTCTCTCCGGAGGGCCTTTGTGTTCATCATGCCGTCTGTGAATATTATAAAGTTACACAGTATTCGGGACAATTACGGCTAAAGCAATTGTAAACTTTTCCAAAAATGTCAATATTCTCGTAGCAATGCAGACAGAACGAGGTTTAGACTTACAGTTCTGTGAACACCTAGTATTTGTTATGTCAATAGATGGTACTATTCCTTTCATTAGACGATGACTCAGAGAGTAAATATCCATATATTACCTATATATATATAGCACATCATAATTGAATGTTAAAAATTTCAAATATGTAAGTATTACGCAGTTAAATCAATTGATATCATATACGTTTTGAGTGCTATGGAGTATCTAATAAATGTCATAAACAAATTTGTTTTTTGGTAGGCCATTCTTGTTTGTCTATAAAAATACTACATGTATTTGTTTTGGTGGAGGGATGGATAGGAATTTCCTTTTGCCTTGGTGCTTTTGCCCTTGTTTTTTACCAGTGGTGTCAAGGGGGTGGGTCCTTCACCCCTTCCCTTAGCTTTATTGATGAAACCAAGATAGATTTTATCTTTGGACTCATACATGGGGTTTAATAAATCCTTTTTTTCCCCAATGTGGGGCCTATTCCACAAAGTGATCTTAGCTTTAGTTCTAATTGTCATGGCAACCAGTGCTGAAAGTTTTGTGTCAAAATGGTAATTGTAGATGAAGTTATTAAAGAACAATATCCAGGGACCAGTTGCTGGGTGCACTGTTAAATATTATCCTCTATTAGATGTTCTCACCTTGTGTTGAAGGTCTATCTCTCATCCACTATTAGAGATTTAATATGGTTTTAGTGACTTATAGGCTTCCGAGCAACATGCCCTTGGACACTGGCAACAATAAAAAATTGAGCTGATGGAATGGGGCACAGTTATGCCGCCCTAGAGTTGTTTTAATGGAGTTATTAGGAGAGGGAAATTCATAATCAGTTGTATGTATAAATATCATGTGTGAAAACAGCTTTAATTATATAATTGAACTCTCCCACAGGAATTTTGTAATAAATTGTTTGAATGTTTCAGTGGATGTGTCATATCAATTTGATCTATTATTTTAGGTAATTGTCTCTGTCTAATTAATAGTTGTGAACACATGACACTGGCCCATCATCAGTTAAATAAATAGCATTCATCATGACAAAATAGCAGGCTCTAGACATGGGAATTGTAAATGTTTTTCTAAAGTTATTATGTTACCGAATGAGTTGGTGAGAAAATTTCAAACTGAAATGATAACCCTTTTCGAGGGATGCAAGCCTGGCAATTGATTTTAAATTTCAATTTATTTCGTAATCATTTTCCACTCAAAGAGTTTATTTTATTGAAATGTGTTTTGTTGTTTCATGTGTCTGTGTATTAATGCTGCCAATGAAGGGACTCCAATGTTTTCAGTTTGCACTAAAGCCAGAGTATACAGTGAGTTTACCCAACATATCAGTGGAGTGAAATAATTATATACCGGTATGACCTGTAATCCTAACCAAAAAATACATTTAGCCCATAATAAGAAAAAGAGAATGATGAATAAATGAATAAATGTCGAAAGTAAAACTAAAATTTAGTAAAAAATAGGAATAAATTAACTATCCAAATTAGTGGTTTATTTGCATACACTTACCGTGACTCCACTTTAAAGTCAACATAAATGAATGAGTGAAATAACCTTGAGTATAATATGGAACATCAAGCAAACAAGTATTGATAAGGGGTTGATCGCTGAAAGTCTCATAACAGAGAATCGGTCCTGTGACCATGGGCAGTGTGCCAGTGTATTTGTTATCCTTTACAGTACACATTTTAAAAGGATGACAACTTTATTGTAAACTTATAGATCCCAAAACTGCTCTCAAGCTAATGACCTGCATGTTGTGAACAACTTCATATAAGAAAGGTAGGACAAATTTTCTTTAAAAGCCCAAACTGTTTCTAAAAAAGCAATTCCTCTGGCTATGGGCAGTATCTTTGAAAAGTAGCAATGATGCCTTTACTTAGCCCTGGGGGGAAATTAACTTTCCAATATTATGGAAACATTTCACATTTCGGTTGTGTTAGTGTCAATTATTGTTGGAATACACCGCCATCATATATATAAGTGAAATGACCTTAAACATGGCGTTAAACACCAATCAACCAATCAATCGGATCTTAAAATAGGTTCCCCCAAGTTTAAGGGTAGTATGTTCCTAGCACAGAAACACTCTTTACCCAGCATTGAAGGAACATTTAATTGTCAACGAAACGCTTAGCATTTAATGGTAGTTTTAGTGTGAGATGCTGTTGTTGGGGTACCTTGTCAGCACACAAGTGAAATACCCCATGTTAAACATCAATCAGTAAAGTTCAGAGAATTTATGCCAAGATTTGGGCAAAAGAAGCCCTGACTACTTACTTTACCTCAAGTGTTCTAATGTAGGAAGTGTGTGTAAACAATTAGCAAATAGCTGAGATGACATAGAGATGGTCAGACAGCTGTTTACCCCATCTTCAGCATGTGTCACTTTATCCTGAGCTAATCTTCATACATGTGCAGGGGTGTTTAAGCAAAGGCCTTACTTGTAGCACAAGAAACAGTATCAAGAAATGTAGCGAAAACTAGCTTCATCAGTCTTATGGAATAGTTGTTTATATTAAGTGTGCATTAAAGGATTTGTAATTTCATTTTGACTTAATACAGAGACTCTGACAGGTAAGTTATACATAGGCTTGTCTATTGTGATAACCAATTTCATACGCATGCAATTCTCGGTACAGCATATTAACGGTTCAATTCTGAGAATTTGTTGTGAAATCGTGATGCGTGATGAACACACAATTTCAACTACACATCAATTTTCTCCCAGTTCCGTTAAAACTGCACGTAATTTTGCTTTATCAGATGTTATTTCTTGTACTTATATAAAGTTATGAATTATAGTGAATTACAGGAAGTGAGGTGCTGTGATCTCTTAGCTTTATTTATATAAACCTGTCAGCTTATGTAAACATATATTACCTATAATTCATCTGTATATAAACACGGTACATACTGATGTATAGGGATGACTGGGTGCTACTGAATTACTCTACCAAAGGTCAGAATTTCTTTATCAAGTGCAGGTAATTGATTATAATCGTTTGACAAATCTTGAATTGCTTCTTATTTATAAAGAAATATAAAATTCACTTAAACTTAATAGCTGATAGCTTGCTTATAATGTAACCTTGCCATGAATAAAAATGTCAATAGTATAAATAGCATAAAAATTTAATAAAATGGTAATTGATCTCATTGTAGGCCTACTAGAGTATATATCTCACAATTTAAATTGTAATAGAAAAAAAACCCTTCTATTTGTGTTACCTCTCACCCCTTTTCTTATTAAATTTTGCTGGTAGTTTTTAATTAAATTTATTCCAACTTTTAAATTATTTGTTTGGCTAAATAACGTGAAGACAAGCTGGTCCTGTGTAGACTATTATGAGTTAATATATCAGAGAATTTCCTATGTTTAATATTTATACTTCCATGTACCGGTATGTCTTTGGTTACCTTTATGGTCTGATGGAATTATTTAATCTTAAAATCGTTTTTATATGGTATATTTATGTCCAAGTTCACATGTATCATTTTGAGTTTAACATGTAACTCAAAGACATTAGGGAGGGGCTTCCTGTTGCTCTTACGTCTTAGAGGCACCAGGGAGCTGATCAGTTTGTCATGTCTTTGTATTATCTCTTTTTGTTGGCCTGTCGTTTCTTTGTTTGTTGGAAGTGGTGCCTAGGATGGTTTCCTGCACCAACTGGGCACTGTGTCATATGAGTGAAATAACCTTGAGCCCGGTGTTAAAGCCCAAACAAACAAACAAGCAAACCCTGATCTGTTTTTGTGGTTTCACTGACTGTTACTAACACACAAAAGTTCCTTAACATAATAATAGACCATATGGTTAGTGAGGCCTTCATTGCATATCACCTAATGTATATTTGATTGTGCTTTTTGATTAGAGATATGCATAATGTGTGTTGTGTGTTAGACAGTGGGTTAATTAATGGCCGACTAGACCTGCTTTATGTCGTCCATGGAATCAGAACCCCCTTACCATTAATCTAGCTATCCACTGGTCAGTAATGAGTTTTATGTTATTTCTGGACATTAGCTGACCTATAACTATGATGACTTGTCCATCTACAATTAAATGTAGCCAGACTGGTCTACTGGTATTCCTGTTATAATGACTGTGGCTGGTTGGTGCTTCCTGGTCTCTGGTGCTCTCTGAGGGGAAAGGGTAACACAAAAAGCTAATCTGTAGTACTTTAGTGTCTGGATTTGTACACTTTGTTTAAGGCGTCCTATTTTTTATCATGTGTTTTTCTTGTATCTTTTCATTGCTAGTATGAGTATCAAGTGAGGGATGTTTTGTTGTGTTCTGTTGGGAGATTCCATGACATTGACAGTATCTTAACGGGGGGGGGGGGGGGGGGGGGGG
>JAVFBX010203947.1:0-12412 GCA_034783855.1 Mopalia kennerleyi | reverse complement strand
AAAAAAATTGTTGAAACATATTGCCCATCAGATTTATCACATATTTCAACTGCCCCTTTGTCTATCAGTTTATGAATTTCCTTATTAATTTCTTCTGATTCAGTGGAAATAAATTTAAGAGGGGAAGGCTCATGCTCCTGACATGGCAAAGCATTAAGCTCTATTTTATGACCTTTGACATTTTGCAAAACCCACTCATTGGTGGTCAAGCTCTCCCAATTTGCCATTCTCATTGCAATTGCACCAGCTTTAAACTTACAGCAGCTTACCTTTATTTTCGGCTGGTTGGGCCTTGAGACCAAGGCTGGCCTGTGGCACCTCCTGGGTAGCGTCCTCTCATGTTTGGACGGTCTCCAAACTTTTGTTGGTATGGCCGATACGCCTGGGCCCTCAAACGGCCGCTTTGTTGTTCCCTTCGGGGCGGATAGCTTTGGGAAAACCGAACGTTTTGGGCCTTTTTCCCACACGAGAAACATTATCGATCTCGGAGACTCGTTCCTGTATATTATTTCCAAATAGACTGCTCGTTGTCGGCGAGTCGCTTGAGCAAAGTGACCAATACTCTTTGGACAGAAAGGGTCGGATCGTTTGCCTCCGAGACACGGACACATTGAAATTAGTGTGACATAACATAGAGATTGTGTCACTTGCAATTTCTCGACACTTGAAAACATCTACCGATGTCCTGGGAGCACATAACTGTTGGGCCAGCTCGGCAACAGCGGCAATACAATAACCCAACTGAGATTTTTGGAAATAACTATCCCGCATTGATAACGGACCAAATTTCGTAATTCACCTGTGGTGGAAGAACGCTTTCACAATTGGAAGGCAGTGGGTACTTACTCATAATATCAGTAAAATCAGTTTTATTTGAGGAGGCCTGGTTAATAAATTCAGACAACTTGTCCGACACGGGTTTCCCGCTTGCCTTGCCCGACAGAAAAACATCAGGGGCTTGGAATTCAATGGCCTGTTTAAGTGGGTCAGGGACACCAGAGAGTGGGAGACGTGTAAGGTCATCTAGACCCAAGTCCGACTCAGTGGACAGATCAAAAGCGGCCTGTGTCCTTATGTCCGATTGAGGGGACCATTGTACGGGAGCCTGTGGCTCGTAAATATCGTATGATGCATGGTCGGTTTTATTTGTAAATAAACTTTGTTGACACTCCAAGAATTGTTGGAGTTTAGCATTTACGGAATCTAGTCCAAGTAGCGGTATCAACTGATCCCGCATAGCAAGGAGCTGCACTTCAGGCACACGTGGCCTGTGGCCTGTTCGCACAGGCGGAGTCTTTTGCTTACTGTACGTGGTCGATTTTCCTGATCCTTTACCTTTAAGTTTAGCTTTCGTAGTTTTATTTAATTTATCGGAGCCTGTGGAATCCTGTTTAGAAGAGCTTGTAGCTCCTAGAACTGAGAAGGGCATGGACATTATGGGTATTCCATTTTTATCGAACCCTTCAAACTGAGGATACCCCTCCTCGGAAAATTCGCCACAAGAATCAATGGCTAAAATAGGCCCACCAGTGCTCTCTGGTTCTTCCGAACCGTGGGATTTGTTATCCGACATTTGTTTCTATTAAATTCACCTAAATACAACTTTATTATACTACACGTTCGCTACAGCCGCGTGAAAGAAAACGACAGTGTTTACTGGGCATACTCGGCTTTATATAAGGCCATGTGACGGACTACAAATCTCGTTGAATCATGTTGATCAGCTGACCACTTGAAAGTATATGCATTGTGACCCCGATAAGGCGGAGGCCAAGTGAAGAAGAATTAATATGGACGTAATACAGACATTACAAGAAGACTTTATTTATGAAGTCTCCAGTTCTTAGTTCTGTAACTGTTTTATTTCTTTTAGATTTAATGGTGTCTTAGTTCATTCCTGTTTTATTTCTTTTTGATTGAATGGTGTTGAATGGTGTTTATTGATTTATTTTATTCAGATATATTGTTTAAATCACATCTGGGATATACACGTTATCAAAACCCCACATGAAACGAACTCGATGGCATAAGCCTTTTCAATTTTCCCACTGGCAATTTAAGTGCCCATTGGTCTATATATGCACTTTAACCCTCTAAAATGGGAGTTAACTCATTGAATTTGGTCATCCTTGGGATTTACATGTGTTATTTCCCCTTATTTTCTTTGTTTTTTTGTAATGTTATGCTGGTAACTCTTCTGTGTTATGTCAAAGGTCACTTCCTGTTTACCTTCCATAAAAGTTTCACACCAGGGTTTGTTCAAGCGCAAAGTCTATCCATCTTAATCCACCAAATGTAAGCTGTTTGGAATATTTTTTTTGGTAAAATGTTAGAAAAAGTAGAATTTGTTTTGTGGAAATGTTAATATTGTATAGATAACCGCATTTTTACTGGGTAAAATTTATGTTAATTTTGATGGTCCATAAATAGACCAATGGCCAAAGCATTTCGGGACTATGGTCTATATATGTACCAACTGGTCTATATGTGTACCAATGAGCATTTAGGTAAACTATTTTCGGTATCACCTCAAGATATATCCTAACATTTTATCAAAAATTCCATACACTTTTAATAGCTTTTATTGAAAAACACTGTTCTGATACTGTGATGATTAAATTGTTTAAGACGTGTTTTCATAGATGAATGAATCAGACGAATCAGAAGTGGACGATATTTTCGGAAATGTTGCATGGAATGATAGTGAATATGCAACCTCTGGAAGTGAATGGCTCCCATCAGATGAAGAGAGAGAAAAACGGAATCAAAAGAGGAAGGAGCGACGGGCAAGTGAATGTCTTGGACCAAGTATAGAGACCGATTCTGATTCAGATGAACCAATTCCTAAAAGAAGGAAGACGAGAACCCGCACAAAGAGAAGCACGAACTCAGATGACGGTACTGATGAAGAACCTTTGAAAGTGTTGCAAGAGAAACTGCGTAATGCTGATAGTAGTGATGATGATCCTCTGAGTACAGTACAGCAAAAACTTTACAAAGAAAACGAGAGCGCAACAGCAGTTACTGAACCTGCAGTTGCAAAACCTTCAGCTACTGATTGGGTGGATGGAGATCTACCAGAATCTGACATTCTGTTCACAGGATACACAGAATATGGTCCATTTATAGAGCAAACACCATATGACTATTTCACTGAACTTATCAAAGATAACATGATAGAAGACGTTGAAAAGTTTACTAATAGGTATGCCCTTTCCAAGAGTGGGATTGAATTGAAAACTACTAGGAAAGAGATTGAACTTTTCATTGGACTTTACTTGAGAATGGGTCTTATGAAAGGACATTCTGTGCGTGCCTACTGGGAAGGAGATACTAGATATCCACCTGTTGCCGATGTGTTGACAAAAAACAGATTTGAACTTCTTGCTAGGCATATCCACTTTGTGGATAATGAAGATAAGAGTTTGACCGAAGATGAGAAGAAACAAGATAGAATTTGGAAAGTTAGACCATGGTTGATGTCAATGAAGGAAAACCTTGCAAGCATTGTTCCCGAACAGAATCAAAGTGTCGACGAAATTATGGTAGCCTTTAAAGGTCGTCATGGATTGAAACAGTTTGTAAGAAACAAACCTCATCGTTGGGGTTTCAAGTTGTGGGCGCGATGTGGAAGCGATGGGCTCTTGCATGATTTTGACGTTTATCAAGGGGGCAAGCAGGACAAAACACAAAATAAGGAGAAGCCAGTGGTGGGTGCGAGTAGTCAGGTGGTGCTTGACATGTGTGAAAAGCTTGAAAGTGATAAAAACTTCATTGTTTTTGCAGACAATTATTTCACCAGTTTACAACTATGCACTGAGTTGAAGAAAAGGGGCATCTACTATGCAGGAACTGTAAGAATTAACCGACTGAAAGGATGTGACATGGATTCAGAAAAAACTCTTAAAAAAAGAGGGCGTGGTAGTATGGTTTCCAAGATGGATAAACATTCTGATTGTGTGGCAGTGAGATGGTTCGACAACAGAAAGGTGGACTTGCTTTCCTCCTTTGTTGGAGCAAAGCCGACCAATTTGGTCAAAAGGTATGACAGAAAAGCAAAAGAGATGGTCGAGATCCCCTGTCCGGCTATTGTGAAGTCCTACAATCAGTCCATGGGAGGAGTGGACCTCCTGGACTCTTTGACTGCTCTGTTCAAAGCAAAGATTAAATCCAGGAGGTGGTACATGTACATCTTCTTCCACTCAATTAACATGATTGTTGTCACAGCCTGGCTTCTTTACCGCCGTCGGAGCCGTATGTACAAAGAAAAAAACATGCCGCTGTGTGACTTTCAAAGTCAAATAGCTACTGGTTTAATCAAGACCGACAGAAAAAGAGGCAGGAGATCAAGTCTTGATGTACTGTTCCCTCCACTGGGCCCTCAGCGACCTGCACACATCCCTCGACCGATTGCTGACGTACGCTATGATGGTATAGACCATTTGCCAGTATTTGCAGACCGCCAACGATGCAAAGAGGCAGGATGTGTCGCCAGGTCCAACTTCAAATGTCGCAAGTGCCAAATGCATCTCTGCCTCAACAGGGATAGAAAGTGTTATCAATCCTATCATACCAAAAAATGAACTATTGACGGTTTTTGAATCCACAGTATCGCATTTTATACTGATGAGTTGTTTGAAAATATTGTTTTGAATTAAAAAACAAGTCTTCTTTCATGTAACAGTGTCAACTTTTAGTTACTGCTGGTTTATTTAAATAGAAGATGTACATTAGAATATTAACTTCTATTAGCGCGAATATATGTGAGGATTGAGTATGACCTTTGTAAAGCCCAATGGTTCATTGATGAACCATAACCATTGGTCCATACATGGACCAAGGCCATTGGGTCATAAATGAACCATTTTGAGTAAGGTCAACATAAAGGTCAAATTTATAAAGAACCTCAAAATGACAATTTTAGGGTCTTATGATCATTTCCTGTGGGGGAGATAATTTTTTGCTATCTTTTTCTATGTCTGGGCACTAGAGGGTTAACTGATAATGTCTCAGAATACAGTTTGAGGTTTATTAATACTGTTTAATACAGTTAATAAGGTTCTAAATTTGCAAACTGTTTTTGGTCTATAACAAGAGCTAAATTGAGTAAAGTATCATGTACACATTTTGTACTACATTCCTGCAGTATTTGAAGCAGCGACAATAAAAGTGAAATGATTACCCGAAATACCAGTCTCTATTTTGTGTTGAACCCTAGGTCGGTCTCATATAGGCCTACACTTGCATTCCGGATAACATTTTGCATGTCACTTTTTATTTAGACCTGTTAGTCATGTCAATTCAGTCACCAGCTGGTACTTGCTAGCTCCCACACTGCGAAATTCACACAATAATACAACCGGTATAGGCCAATGACACTTTTGTTTTGTCTTTTTCTTGTTCACAACACATGCATGGCTGTTCGTTATTTTGATAACTTGTCATCTTCCAAGGAAAAGGCAAAAATTGATCCATCGATCGACTTTCTTTTACGCCATGACTTGCCAGTGCCAAAACACGAACAGTCCTAAGCCTAAGTATAGGCACAAGGCTGGTAAACGTAAATAAGCCTAAAAAATGTTATGAATACAGAGAGAGAAAAAACAGTTGTGTGCCCCAATGGATGTTATATAAACGTCTATAAGTAAAATCAGAAGTTATTTATAACTAGTTAATAGACTTCTGGTAAAATATATAGGGGCCTATATGCTTTATTTCAGTAGGCCTACCACAGCACGTGCACTATGTTTAGCAAAAAAAGTAATCGGATATCATATAATTGGCCAAGCTACATTTATATATAGGCCTAGGCCTATATCTATTTTACAGGAAGATGACAAAATGAATTCAGAGAACCTTTCAAATAACTATCTGTGTTTAAATCCGGCTTACAGTTCGTATTGTTATGATTATCAACAGGGGTTGGTCTATCGGGCTGTGTCGTGTTTGAACGAACAGGCTGTTACACGGAGGTGACCTACAGTTCTCTGAATAAAGAGCCCGGATGTAACCTTGTAACGTCACGCGTCCATACCAGACTTGCATCAGACGGGAGAAGGACGTGAAACGAGAAGGAGGGCAAGTTCCCTGTTTAAATTTATTATTGCAATATTACCAACGTTTTCTCCAATTGCTGCTAACAAACTAAAGAACTATGGATACTGTAGTTAATGAAAACTACGACGACAGCGAAAAGAGAAAGCTTGAAGAGGAAGAAATCGCTGCGAACGCCGAGGGAAGCGAGTTTGATGATTCGAAAGCTAAATTTCTTAATGGCGGAAAGGGGCTAGAGGAGGATAGCGTTGTCGTAGAGGTACGATCGAAAGATGGCGATTCTTTCACTGGCTTGGGAAAAGAAGAGTTGATGCAGTATGCCAACGATCCATTCTGGGTACGAACAAGGCTTGTTCTGTTCATTTTGTTCTGGGTCGGTTGGGTTGGCATGTTGGCGGCCGCCATTGTTATAATCGTGTTGGCTCCACGCTGTCCCCATCGCCCAGATCAAAAATGGTGGAATAAAGACGTGTTCTATCAAGTTTACCCCCAGTCATTCTTCGATGGAGCTAAGGAAGATGGTGTGGGTGATCTGCCAGGTAAATATTGTCACAGGATCAAACACTAGTAGGCTTTTATTAAAAGCATAATGAAAAAGATAATATAAAAAAACTACAATTTAAAGGAGAAAAAATTGCTTTTGTTTATTGTCACAGGTAACATTACTCGTATTTTTTATGTAAGAAATTACTTAACATTATTTGAAGAAAAAGTGAAAAACTAGAGATTGGAAGAAGAGAAAATTTGGTAAACCTATAGGAAAAGTAAGCACATATATAAGACCATTTAATGTTTAGTGTTATTTCTACAAATTGTTTTTCTTTTTTCTTTTTAGGTGTACTTCAAAAGCAGCACCACTTTGAAAACTTGACGGCAAATGTTGTATGGCTCAATGCCATTTACGAGTCTCCCCTTATGGATTCTGGCAATGACATCACCAATCACCAAGCAATCAATAGTGTGTTTGGCACTGAAGACGATTTGAAAGCCATCATCAAACAGTTCCACAAGAAAGGTAAATTATTTTCTTACCACATGTATTGTGTCGACAGTGGCTGAGTGGATAGCATGTGTACCTACTAATCCTACTCCAATGTATTGTTTACCGTTTCTCAACCATCCAGTATATGAGCAAGGTACACTGGCCTATGTGCCTCCAACAATCGTGGGGGTGATTTTAATGAGGTTTCCTCCTGGTTTTCCATCATAATTAGGCAAGGTGAAGTGTAGAATCTGTCATTTAAGTGAAATACCCTTGAGTTCATTGAGTACAGCATTAAACCCCAATCCAACAAACCAACCACATGTTACTTTCATATATGCTCTAGCCTCAGTAGTTCCAACTATAAGGACCTGCCTGTCCTGTGGCTAAAGGCAGGGGTAGAATTAGAACAAAAAAGTTGGACACACCCAGAATACCTATATAGGCTACTTCATAAAGTCTTGGAAAAAAACACTGGGTGCACAGATAAATTAGGGTACACCAGTGCATCTACTATTTAGAACCCTGGAAGAACTGTAATTGTACAAAATAGCAAATACATTATTATTTTTCAAAATAACGAAAATACTGTTGATCTTAACTTTCTAAAAGACACAAAAATTATTCATAGCAAATACAGCAGTTTAACTATATGCCCTTTGGCATGTGACACAAGTAAAATGCATAACAAACTAGATAACTTATGAAAATATGGCCTTCCATATGTATAGACAACAGAGTTATATTTATTTTCTCTGTAATAAGCATCTTGTTATGAATTTGCGGTTTTTAATGCCAATCTTTTCTTTTGCTAGGTATGAAGGTTGTGCTGGATTTCATTCCTAACCATACCAGTAACAAACATCCATGGTTTGAGAAGAGTCAGAATGCAGATGGGAAATATGCCAACTATTATATCTGGGCACAAGGAACTAAGGGCACCCCACCAAACAACTGGGTAAGCAGTCTTTTACTTTTTGGGATTTGTCATTTTCTAACTGTTACTACCTTTTCTACTATATACATGTAAATATTATAAGACTGGGTTTGTTTTTTTTCTTTCTCAAAAAAGTGTTAACATGGGTTAATAATATTTGTTTTTATTTTTTTTTTTTTCAGAAAAGTGTCAACGGTGGTTCAGCCTGGGAGTTTGATGATAAGAGAAATGCATTCTATCTCCATCAGTATCTGAAATCTGAACCCGAGCTTAATTTGACCAATCCTGATGTCATGGAGGAAATGGACGTAAGAAAAATTTGGTTTTTAGGGGGTTTTTGTTCTCCAGTCTGTTCAGTTATCCAAGTCCTTGTGTTTGGCTCTGGCAATAGGGCCCTTGGTTTTCTCTCAGTTTACCAAACCAAGTCTTCATTATGTCATTTGAATACTAATTAAAAAATGTGAATGAAAGTAAAACTGGAAAAACTTCGAGTATATTTCCACAGTTCTTGGAGCTACAGTTAATATGGGAATAACCCGCAGTTGACCTCGAGATTATAAGTACCTCAAGATAACCGGCAATCGGGTGTGTTTTATGCAAGATTTCCTCATTGCTTGGCCCCGTGGGGGAGCAGGTTGGCCAGTCCTGCAGAATACTCCCTCGGCTTCCTCGTCGATCGTAAGAGGCGAGAAAAGAGGAGCTTTCTGTCACTCTGGAGTTCTCAGAGCTTAAGGGAACAGGAAGCTGGTCTGTTTGTATGTTTTATTTTTGTCTCCGTCGTCATATAAGTGAAATACCCTTGAGTACGACGTTAAACACCAATCAAACAAACAAACCTCATTGCTTGTGGCTGTAGGGGTGGCATAAAGTGGGCAATCCATTACCCAATAAGGGAAAATACTCCCATCAAACAAACTAATAAGGCATGTTATATTATGATTTTCAATAGTATTAACTCATTTCCTCCTAACATTATAGGCAATCTTAAGATTTTGGCTGGATCGTGGGGTAGATGGATTCCATGTTGTAGGAGCTCCATACTTAGTGGAGAGTGAGGATTTCACTAAGAATGAAGGAAAAACTGGACAAGGTGGACCGGTAAATAGAATTCTCAATCTTTTGCTCAGTGTTGATGATCAGACTCCATTTTGGGGTTTCCGTTTGTACAGTTTTTAAACTTGACATACAAAATGTTGATAAAGTTAAACAACTTTGTCCGGGGGGTTTTCTGTGAAAAAAAAAAAATCGAAAAATTTCAAATTTTAGTTAATTTTCTATAAACTGACTGTCCATTTATTTCACCCTTGAGGTATATGAATGGCACACGACATGGCTCCATATAAGTGAAATACCCTTGAGCACAACATTGAACCTCGATTGAACAAACAATCTATTTATTCTGCTAAAAATGCTCTTATGTTTTATAAATTTCTGTTACTTTTTTAGGACGATTATGAATTTGTGGATCATTCATTGACAGCCAATCAACCAGGAAACCTGGATATTCTCAATCAGTTCAGACAGATTGTAGATTCGTATGTGAAAAAACCTGGAAGTGAACGGTAAGATACACTCAATGTTATGATTAGCTGCCACCAAACAAAATCTTATTCCTTTATGTGGCTATACATCTTATGTCTATAATTATTTGTGTATGGTTAATTAAATGATGAATTCTTTAAATTTACTCACACTGTAGCTGTGGCTTAGTAGTAAGCGCATACGCTTACTATTCCTACATCGATGTACCATTCATAGGATCTTGTCTGTTGTTTTACCATCCATTCTATGAGAGCCACTCGATGTGGCTCCTGCAATCACAGGAGTGGTTTTTACATGGTATTCTCTCGGGGGAGTTTCCCACTATAATAAGGCCAGGAACATTGTGAAGTGGACAATCCATTGTCATATAATTGAAATGCCCTTGAGAACAACATTAAACCCTGATCAAACAAACTTTATATTTACTCCCACTTTTGCAACTTCATTATGATATAAGGAATATAGGACCAATGTTAATTTTCAAATTAAATCTTTTTCGGACTTGTTTGGGATATTCAACCAACTCAGTGCAATTATTGGATATGTACCTACCGCTACAGACACCAAATCACTGTATATATATGCCAACACTACACACTGCTATACAAAGTTTATCCGTCAGATGGCATAGCTGAAACTCTTGTTGTACATGAATTATCTGCCAAGGGTTGTTATGCAGAGTAGCTCGGATATAAAACCCTTGGCGAGAGAATATGCTTACAAATATGCAGCAGAGTTTGTTATAACATGTGAAATTTGCATTCATTTGACTAATATGTTAATGTTATGTCAACAGTCTGCTGTTCACAACAGTACCCGGATCTGATAATGTTACACAAGCATACCTAGGCAGTGATGAGAAGAAAGGTGTACATTTTGTGGTAAATGAGGGGTTGGTGAACAGAAAGAAGGATTGTAATGCAGAATGTATTAAAGAGCTTGTTGATAATCAGAGAAACCAGGATTCGTGGAAATCATGGACGGTAGGTTTTCTTAATTTCCTTTTATCAGTATATTTTGATAAATCTGCAGTTTAACAATATCCGGAGTGGAAATTTGCAACACTAAACCTGCAGGTTTGTGAAGGCTTACTATTATATATACATGATCCGAGTAATGGAACTTCAGTCATTACACAGTTTTGAAGTAAATCTCATCAATGAATTGCGCCTTAACAGGTCATTTATAGAGCACTAAATATATCACACCTATCAAATCTAGCCTCTGGCTAAGGGCAGTTTGAAGAGGAGCAATGCTGTCTTTACTTAGCACAGGAGGAAAATTAACTTTTTAACATTATGGAAACACTTCACATCCTGGTTCTGCCTAGTGTCAATTATTGTAGGAATACACTGCCTTCATATAAGTGAAATACCCTTAAACACGGTGTAAAAAAAACAATTGATCAAATCTTTACATAAAAAGTAAGCTAGAAAAGACTACAAATTTGTGGTCAACAGAGGACTAGGCCTTCTCAATCTGCTAGGAGTATGACTTGACCCAATACAAGCCACCACTTGTACGTCGATATATTCAGCCACCTTTGGACCTGAAACATTTAGTTTTTTCTAAATTACCTTATCTCCAGATGATACGGTATTAATATGGGCATATCACTTTCTTTAACTGGTTAATCTAAAAGTCGTATTTATTTTTTCAGCTTGGTAACCAGGACTCGCACAGATTTGCCAGCCAAGTCGGCTCAAAATATGTCAAAGCTATGCAATCCCTGGTCATGCTTCTACCAGGCACCTCTGTCATATACTACGGAGATGAAATTGGTATCAAGGATGCTCCAGTGTCCTTTAATGCTACCAGGGATCCTATCGGAATAGCAGCTGGAGAGGTATTATAATTAACAATTTTGAGTTCATCTTAAATTCTAGTTTCAACCCAGAATGCTCTTCGCTTATTTTATTTCTAACATTGTTGGTGTTAATGTAGTGGGGTTGTCTGTAGCCAGGACATTTCAGAAAAACAAAAATTCCAGGATTCCTACCCAAATACATCAAGTCAAGGGCAGTTCTGTTTCCTCTCTCTGGCATGAAAATAATACAGATTTGACATAAATAGGAGTTACTTTTACATCAATTTGGGAACATAAAAGTTTGGGCACCCATACATTTTCCGGAATCCAATTGAAGCTAGAAACTGCCCTGATAGCTTCCAGTACCGTTGTGCTCTGTACTCTGGGGCAACATGAAACCATGTTCTTAGTCGCTTAAGTATATCAGCCTTGTATTGTCAAATTGCTGAATAACCTTCTCCCAACATGCCAGGTTTGAGACCTGTTATAGTCTTGTATCTCGTCATTGCCTGCTGCCACTGATGTCCGATCTATTGGGTCTATACACCATTGTGATTTAAATTAAAGACAATACAATAAAACCCTATTAATCTGTTGACAACATTATAGTTTGAATTCCTGGTATTTGTAGAAGGATTACCAGACTGTGTCTCGTGATGCATACAGAACTCCAATGAGATGGGCCGATGGGGATAAAGCTGGATTCACAACAGGTGAACCATGGCTGCCAATCAACTCCACAGGCCAGCCCAATTTACAGGTAATTAATCATTTTTATTTTCTCAAAGGAAGCATGCTTATTAAATTGAAAACATTTTCTGGAATTTCATTTAGTGACTGCCTCATTATAAACGAATACCCTTGAGCATGGTGTAAAAGGCCAATTAATCTTATGAGGCTACCATACTTCAGTACTGATTATATAATAAAGACTAAGAAGAAAATCGATTTGTGAAATGGATACTAGTAGTAATTGAATTGTTTTGGCATCCTACACCGTTTCCTTACGGTTGTATAAATAGAGGATATCTAATGAGTGACCCGGAGATATCAAATTTATGAAACGAGGGTAGTAATTTTCATTTATTCC
>JAVFBX010203936.1:0-12414 GCA_034783855.1 Mopalia kennerleyi | reverse complement strand
AGCTTACTATGCTTAATATTATGAAGCAAAGATGAATTATTTCTATTGGTTACCGGTGAAATAGTAATTAACAACACTCATATAATTGGTGATAAAAGTTTTTTAAAAACCCATCAAAACACCCAGAATGTTGATTTAACATACTACTCTGCAACGGAGTCAAAGGAAGTGGCATAAGCAGTGAAAATAGTATTGCAACGGGATTAAAAACATATAAACAACAAAAACTGACAATGAATCATTCTTTGTGAATATGACAAAATAATGTTAGAGCACAACATGATATTTTTTCTCATATTAAAAGATTTTTGCTTTGATTTTGTAACCTAACTACATTAAAACAACAGTTGTTTATGAAATGCCATCATATTAATTGGATTCACTTGTTAATTTGACACTGAACAATGCTAGAGCTGGAATAAAAGCCTGAGAGACAGTTGTTCTGAAATCCAGGCTAGCTTGTCTAAGTCTTTGGCCGCAGTAGTCTTATTTCAGTTGTATAGAGTGTTGAAATGATGCCAATGTAGACGGCTTATTCTCCAATAAGGCGACTACATGTATATTTACCTGACTAAGTAGGGAGAGTTAAGCAAAGGACAGGCAAATGGAGAAATCTAAGAGGACGGAATACTGGAAGGAATGAGATTGTGTGGTGTTTTTGTGTAGTTAATTACACAGTGACTGGTTGTCTGGCGTCACACATCCAATTCTCTCTCACAGCTACCATTGTCCAGAGTATCAAGGGATGAGTACCAATTTAACAGTCTTCTGTCTGCCACCTCAACAACATTAAAATGAACCATTCACAGACTACCTGCTGCTCAACACACATTCTTCACCAAATATTAAGGAATGATTAACTAAGAACCCCTTTGGGGTGTTGGGGGAAATAAATCAAATATTCTCCATTTCAACTTGTATATCATATTGTAATCCCTATTCTATCTTAAAGGTTTCTCTTCCTTTCAAAAATACATTATGTTTAACTTAAAATGTCTCTTTCTGAGATTTAGCTTGTTAGTTTTGTTGAGTTAAAACAATACAGTTATACCATTTAAATACCACATGTTTCATCATGCTGAGGCATTAAATAATGTCTAATTCAGAAATAGTATTGGTATAATGCTTTCTGTCTAAAAACAAAACCTAGTCCCTAAAGATAAGACAAGGATCACTCACTAATAGTGGCACCAGGGAAATCTAATCAGACAACACCATGAAAATCTTATCAGGCAACACCAACACTAATTACAACCCAACAAAAGCACCATTTGCCTGTGATTGATTAAGAATCTTAATATGTTTATTTTGTAGCATACTTTAGATAGACTGGCCTAGATGGGACATGCCAAACGCAGAGAATTCGGTCAGTCTTTTGATTTGCCCTTTAATTTCCGAGAGAGGCTGGCAAGTGCTAAGCAACAGTTACTGAACATGCTGTGTCTCCTATGAGTATTAAGGAAGGAGATGATTACAGTTTGGCCGGAATTCACCCAACTAATCTCTGCCAATGAGAAGTTTCCCACCTCAAATCAATGGCCATTTAATAGTGTCTGTGGTAATGACCAGCTGTGAATACAGACTGTTTTAGTACAGATAGACTACATTACTCATTTGTCAAGTAATATGCTATAATACACCTTAAACAACCCAGAATGCTCTTGGTATTAGCCACACAGTTAAAGCCCACTGGAAATTCAGAAATAGAAACAGATATAACCCACACAATGCATACAGTATATAAAATACGATGCAATGAGTTGCACCATATAAAACTAGCTCCATAATCATCACTAAACAAAATCAGTAATTTGACAAATTCTATCAATGAATTTTGTCTAGTTTTTAAGTAGAGATTCGAGAGCCTTTTGGTCACAATCAGGTTAATCATCCTTTAAAATTTAGAAAATAATAAACTTATCACATAAATACTTTTTTTACATAATTTTATATCTAGATAACACTTGATCCGATTTTTCCTCAGGTAAGTTGATAAATAAGTCTTTAATGATATACTCATTGGTATATTTTACTTATATGACAATGATGTACTCCCTAAAGAAAAGTACCACTTACACATCCATGTACAGTTAGAAAATTAATATTCCTTCAATACCAAAGGAAGACAGTAGGAAATTACTCAAACCACACGGCCAGAAACCAGTCATTTTTGGAAATATAAATTACATTTAAAACTGTTTTATAATAATATTTAATAATTTGCTAATTAAAATGTAGAAAAACCAAATTTTGCTTGCCTCCACAGAGTTTTCGAGCCTAGCTAGCAGGGCATGTGCTTTATTCTAGTGTTAAAAAATTGATCATTTGGCATAAGGACACCAATTTTATTTAAAACTAAATTTGATGAATCATCTTACATTCTAGATTAACTCCCACTTATAAATCACAGATATTAATCTCAAATCAGTATAAATAACCAATAGACATCTCAGGAGAAGGTAATCTACATGGTCTATATAAAATGAGGAAATGTAATATTTATAATTTTTTCATCTGGTAACTTAATGTTTCAAAGCGTTCCAAATAGATATTATATTAAAGTGGGATGTAGTAATTGGTCAAAGTTAAGTTATGGAGCAATATATGGTTGGTTTGTCACAAATGTTAAGCTAATCCTCTTTCATCTTATGTGTGGTTATATCACACAATATGGTAAAACTCAGAATAGCACACAGCACAAACGTAATTCACTTTCAAATTTTCTGCAGTATTAGATTTCCAAATCATAAAGCTGCTGAATGAATGTTTTTGATTCAAAGAGCATATGGCGGACCACATACATTTTATTGTATATTGTAATGAAAATAAAGCATTTACTCGGATGTCATGTTTAGACAGGAGCTGTGCAGTCACAGAGATTTTATGTATACATTTTGTGTTGATTGCAATAGTTAAATCTGCACAGATAATTTACACGAAATCAGTGCATTACAATCAAGGAGTGCTCTTGAACGGATGTTATAGGTCAAATGTAATAGGCAGCGAGTAGTTAGTAAACCTTCTTCCAATTGAATGAAAGAGAAGTGGCTATCCCGTTACCACTTGTAATTAATGTAAATCTGGCTTGAGAGATGTAGAAGAGAGCTTATTCAAACCAGCCCGACAGCTCATCGTAGTCAATGCAATGGCCATAATCCTAATTGGCTGGATCATGTAAGGGTTTAGTTGGCATTCCAGATCAGAACCTAGCTATTTCATTCGGCTTCAGACGGACACAAGCATGGGAGTAATGAGGCACTTCAATCAAACCGCCCTGGGCTACAGGTTTATCATGAAAACTATAGCAGCATGCCTCACCCCATAGCTACATACTGTACATGGACACAGTGGGGCTTCAAACAAATTCTGAAATGATATTGTCTGGTATGGATCGAGGGTGTGAAGAACACTTACATCAGCATCAAAGGAAAGTCCTACAAAACACACTTAGTAAGCCTAAAAGAATAGTGCTCCAGTAATATATGGTCCTGTCACACAAACCCCGGGATTGATACAGGGCCAGCATTGGAGAAACAATATATTCCACACAGCAGGACAGCTCATTAAACACAATTATATTAAATGAAAGAGCTAATCTAGAGCCTTTGAACCCTGGGCTAATTTCCGGTCTACCAGACGAAACATGAAACTTGTGTAATGAAGCTTAATATATCAATTTCCCACAAACTACCTCCTTATTAGAGACTACTGGACTATCTCAAACATACTAAGGGCTTTCCTTCTGATGAAATATATACTGTATAATTGGGACAGTGGAGTTAATAAAATATACAAATGAATCTACCTTTGCTAATATTTATTTGAGTCGGGTCACTGGACAATTAATATTACTTCATCTTTCAACTTTCTGAAATTCCATATTGCCACTGATCCCTTGCTCAAAACTTTAGATTTGAGTTTTATATGAACTGAAAGATTCCATCCAGCTTGATTGATTGGTTGGTGTTTTATGCCATGGTTAAGAGTATTTTACTTCTATAGCAGTGCCTTCCAACAATAATTGTCACTAGCACAACCTTTACATGTGAAGTGTTTTGATAAAGTTGGAAAGAAAATCTTTCTCCAGTGCTAAACTATACTCCTAACTATAACTGTCCTAAACCAGAGGGTGGTTCCACCAATCAGTGTTATGCTAACATCACACTTTTAAAATAAAAAGTAAATCTTTGAGTTCTGAATTTGGAAACATAATTTTGGGACATGATTGTCACTTAGAGGATATTAAAGGTATATTTATACTGATCAACCTTATAATTCTGACATTTGTCCACAATCTTGAATACAATTGGTAAATATAATCAGAGGATAAGAACAACTAATCCCCTTGAGTTCCAGGAATATTTTTTCAATGGAACTTAAATCTAGATGGATCAAACTGGCTTAAGGGCTAAATGAACAACATTAAAACCCATTAACACAAAATGGTAGTCAAAATCCAACTAGTACAAACATTCCTAACATATGTACAAATGTTTAAATGGACCATGTCATTTGATCACTTTGAAACAAAAAGAAAAAAAAATCTCCTTTCCACAAAAAGTACATCTGAAAAAAATCCCAACATATAATTGGAAATTAGGAACATATGCTCTTCATAAACATGGAACAAATTTATTTTGTTTCCTGATAAATGACAGGTCTTAAAGCTGAAGGTCCAAATTGATCACTGAATTGTCTCTCAGCTACACACTAATCCATTTATACCAGACATTGTACTGGACGATTGCAACATAGCTCAAATTAACAGAATAAACTGCCAGAAATACTACATTCTGCAGCCCTTAAAATACATAAAATAACGTTGTAACAAAATTTGTGTATAAATGAAATATTTATTTCTGGAACAATGTCATATGAAGCTATTGTATTTGATCAATTACTACACAAGCTGGTCATCCAGTAGCCATGAAAGTAATCATACCACAGTGAACAGATAGCAAAATCATAAAGATAAAGGACATAACCAAATTATTGGAGGAGATGGGATAGATTTGCACAGATCTTTTCATCATAATAGATCAGAGTTCTCAGGCTATATATCCCCCCTCACATTCTACCAATAAGATCATGTGAAAAAAAGACAACTGCATGGCATCTCATTGAGGGCAAAGAATGTTAATAATAAAGATCTGAAATGGAATATTGTCCTGCAATCCCAAAAGGTGAACAACTTAACAACTCTTCTTCTATTGCCATTTTTCAAAGACTTAAACTCAAAATAAACTCCCTCATTTCTTATCTTAAAAGTGGGGAAAACAAATCTTGCTTGTATTGTCACATGTCATGTTAAACTTTGTTAGCCAATCATATGGATGCCTCTATTTATTCACTTGAAATGCAGATAGTTAGGTGTAAACATGATTGGAAAATCGTCAGATCTTTGGAACAACCTCGGCCACGGCTTCTATATACGTGTCATTACGCAACATACTAAAGATTAAGCTTGAAATAGCAGAAATCAATCAATATAAGATCAATCCCTCTTTCAAATATACAATTATTCTCTTTTCGTGGGGGAATATCAATATTACATAACAATTCATCAAAGGTGATTAATTTAACCCAGAGTTAATATGGCGAGCATTACATCATGATAATTAATTGTCTTTAATCTCACATATTAAAAACATGGAGATCATCAGTTGCTGATAGAAATAGGATATTCAACATTTGTAGCATCAGGCATCAGCATTTAAAGCTCTATTACCATTTTACATAAGTATTAAAGCAGTCTGTTCAAGGCAGCAATGAATACTTAACACAGGTGAATAAACATTTTGTATCAGAATGATATAGAAATGAACTGCGTGTTTTCTAAGCCAATGATTTCATGCGTTGATTGGGTTTTCGCAATCTTTTGTATCAAAAGTATATAAATCAATGCAAATATCATCAAGACTAGAACAGTTTGGAGTCATACCCATTGCTAGAGCTTTGTCCAGATACGCTCAACAAATCAAAAGAAAGTTTCTCTTAACATGTACACAAATTCTTGTTTCATCTAAACCTATATAGATAGCCTTTTCAAACCACTATGGTGAATGAAATATTAACGAATCGCAAGTTATTTGTCATAACGATTAATCAAGACAGGAACAATATTGACAATTAAGGTAGACATGACAGTTCAAACAAGCTCCCTTCAAAATGCCAAAAGACTTCAACATTTTTTTCTTCTCAGAATTAATCAAAAAGAGAGAATAGAACTTGGGTATGTTTAACGTTGTTCGAATCAAACAACTCTACGGCTACCAAAAATCAATTGTAAGTTGATTGTGAGACAGGCTGCTTGCAGAGCATGACTACACAACTATACATTCTATCTATTGGATCAGGCTTCAGTTTAAGAAAGCTCTCTTGTTAGCTTCACAAATCCAATAAGGCGATAAAATCTAATAAACCTGGTGACAAAACTGGACCTGTCGTGGGGTAGAATAGCAGTCTTGTACTAATTGTGAATTGGCTTTGCTTTTTACACCAATATCTATTAAATTATACTCAGAAAATGGAAATAAGAGAAAATGTCAATAATCTCCAGGTATTTTAACAATTTAATTAAAACTTCAAGATTGTAATTTATAAATTAATCACATATCGATAAAACAAATTTAAGATAATAGACATAATGAGAAGGACATGGAACTGCTAAAATATCATAATGAGTATATTGAATCCATGTAACTTGATAAATGGAATACTTGCAAAAACTTGTGTTTGGATTTAGTTATTGAAAAGATAACTTACTGAAAGTAACTTATGTTTGCGATTGCAAATTCAATATGTACATGGTGGTAGGGAGCAAACATGCAAAGGAGTGGAAAATTTATAAACGATTACAAAAAAGGATGAGGAGTCTTTGTAAAAAACAAAGAGTTACCTAAAAAAACGAAGAAAGAAGGTCAAAAGAAAAATCAATTTGGTTGCCATGGAAATGAAGAGAGAGAGAGATGTAATCTAATAGCAGGGTACATTGTCGCTACAGCATTTAATTGTCAATAAACAGGACTGGCTTGACCATTTAACAGAGTCCACTATGACTCAAACAAAAACACCAGCTAGTAGTAGAGAGGAGAAGTGGTGGTCCGAGGGGACGTTCAATCGATCATAACCAATGAAAACAGTATCGGCCAAACTGCTGATCACTCCACCAAACACAGACACACAATTCATCTTTACTAAATTCCTTCTTAGCTCAGATCACTTCCTAAAAACTAGGGGATAAAGTCCAGGGAAATAAGAGCAAGAAAAAAAAATGATCCTTACAAAATACATCGTGCAACTACTCAGCCAGAGTTCAGATTATACACAGCAGGGCTTTGATAAGATAAAAACAAACTAATCAGCTCAAAATGCTTCCTAGCGTTTTAAAGTTGACTGGGAAAACTCTTCCGGCTTAACACAGACCCAAAACAATGACGTCAAACAGAAATGAGAAGCAGCAGGCAGCTCACAAATCTCTCTACCTTGCATAATAAGCAATAAAAAGATTTCTCTTAAGGCCTGTCATTATGTAACTGTTTTGAATTGTGGCCATACATATGCTTGATTGATTGTCAGGTATATAATGTTTTTACTATTATAATGTTGGCGCATTACAAGAGCAAAACCCCAGCATCACAATTATTTAAATTCTTTGTTCTGTGTGAAAATTGAGTTCATCCAGTGCTTAGGTTGAGTTTAACTGTAGACATACCCTTTTGCCAGAGGGCTGACAAATTGTTTATAGATTGGTGTTTTTTATAACGCTTTTTGCATATTTTACTTATAGGACTACAATTGTCTCCACCAGTAAAAGATACACTTACACAACAAAAACTGTTCTTTTGTCAAATCAATGTTCTGTAATTGCTAAGGAACGACAGTATGACTAGAGGAAAAACAAATTCTTGAAGAGAAAATATAGGATAGCCGTGTTAGTCTTATATATAAACAAACTACAATAATGATGAGGTAGCACCTTTGAGACTAACCATAAGTTGTTGTTGTCACATTAGCTTCGCTGGTATTGTATACCAGCTTCTTCAGGTGAGTGAGTCAAAGTCTCAAAGATGCTACCTCATGATTATTGTAGTTTGAAGAGAAAAGGACATAAACAAACAATCAGATGGCAAAGTGAAAGGTATCAATTTGAACATTTGTCAGAGCATAGAGCAGAAAGGTCATTAACGAAAAAAATATAAATTTCAGTAAACTGTCTGTTTTAATTCCGTTCAGTTTCTAGCATCCTGTCCGTTTTTAACACTTTTTTACATGTCTAATTTTTTAGACATGCATGAAAATCACACCATTATTTACTTTATTATTCACTTCACTCTGAATTCAATTACACTCAATAGTTATTACGGTTATTTTTAACTAGGCCTAGTCAAATGGAATTGTATCAGATAAGATCGGACTCAAATGAATGGAAAGCAATGATTGGTAAGCAGAGAATGGGGGATGACAGGACAAACAGATGAATCCATTATGGAAAGGCTTGATAACTTTGGTCTCACTTAAGCCCTCAGAGTCTAACTAGGTCAGATTTGACCAGTTTAACACAATACAATGTTCACTTGGTAATTCAGTTTGAGAATTTGACTGTAACACAAGCCCGCTCCAGGAGATTATTCTTAACATTAAAGAGGATGTTCAACCGTAACTCACTAACAACTTTCAACCCTGTTATTGGCTCAGCCAAATAAACCAAATAGAATGAATGTTGGTCTTCATTACCATAGTGAAGGAATTACCCCTGGGAAATTTGCAATGGCCTGACCAGTCACCAATTGAAGCTTATAAAATCAATCCCCATCTTAACATTAGAAGGTGATGGCCGTGAAATTGTCAACAGTATGACAGAAAAACCCCTAATCAGAGTTGTGGATGACAGAGCTGTCAATAACTCGGACTATTCACATCACATCTTCTATAACAGCAGCCTATCATATTCATGAAGTCCACACAGCTAATATGCCAAAAAATCTGTGAGAGGACACACCGAAGTGACATAAGAGACTCCAATTTAGGATTCATCTGACAAGAACTGGTTTCTTACTTAATCTTGACAGCAAATCAAAGGAAACTACATCCTTTATATCAAATCTCCAGAAGCCCTCAAAACTTGCTAGGTGTCATCCAGACAAGAATGATTTTCAAACTGAGGCCCACATATAAAAAACTCTCCAGAAACAAATTGAGCTATGTTGACACTATTAACGTAACATTACCAGTCAGAGCTGTTAACAAGTAATTAAACTTGTCTAAGCGTTAAACTAGTTACTACATCAAAGACAACAGAACATCAAAGAACAATCATCAAAGATTTCTTCATAACCAAGCCAATTGAATTACATTGTAAAGGTGAACACAGAAATCTAATGACCTGGGACGTTTGATACTTAATTACCATCCCTAAAAATAAATGAATTAGTACAAGATTTCTGCGCTTAAAAAACATAATCATCAGTAGATCAACAGTTAGTTTGTTTGTTGCTGGCTATATGCCATATTAACAGTACTTCACTTCTTTAAGACAAATCACCCTAATGTGACCCCCTGCCCCTCCTCTCACTCAATGATGTTTTATTTTAAAACAAGCACCTGGTCATCCAATCAGAAAATTACTAGATCTAGACATTTTTTTTTGTATCGAAATACCTTGAGAAGATGATGATGTATTTCTTCATAACAAATCTCACTTTTCAGTTATCTTTGTATAGTAAGCAATGATATTATCTTAAAATAGGACAAATGCATAAATAATATTATTTCCTAGAAATGTAGCCAAGCTTGAGCACATATTATGTTCTGTATCTTGTTTCATTGCATTGGTTTCTTGTTGCATGTTTGACGTATAGTTAGGGTTAGTGGAGAGAGAATATAATTCCCTGGTACAGCCATAAGCCATGAAGGACTGGGAACACTAATGCAGTTTGTCCCCGATCAATTGCCATGCCTCACAGGTAAACAGCTGGGCTCGCAGTATAATATAACATCTCACCTGACATACATGTCAATACTGGATTTCTCTGGAGTCAAACATTGTGACATAACACACAAGATATATATTGTTAGATTTAATATGTCACACGCTCATCTCATCTTAACTGAAAATTACTGTTTTTACATTGATGTATTAGACATAACAGGCTGAGTAGCTTGCAGGTGGCTGGCTTAAGGCTTCTCCGCTTAAACCCACCTTTTCCTTCTTTGGTATAAGATCAGTTCTTCCTTCAAATAGTAAAGGTCAATAAGGTCATTATGCTATCACCATGTTAGTATGCGCAATTTGGTAGAAAGCAATCCGGACTGTGTGGCAGGAGCTGAATGAAGCTTTTGCTGGGATAAAACGGGTCCTCTCAAAAATCTTTGCTTTTTGGGTGAGTGACAGATGATTTCAACATTCCTTATTCCCTATTATCAACCAGATTCATTCCCAAAAAACTGTGTATTTACTTTTTTAGTATTAATACATTAACTTTTGTTACAATTCAGCTACAATCATCCTCTTCTATTGAGAACTGATCTTTGCGAAATCATTTAAAATTTATTAAAGTGAGCTTTATGCTTTAAGCTGCAAAACAAATTAATCAATGCAGTCATTCTAAGAAAAAAGTGTATGTGTGTTAAAATGACACCAGATAAAATCAGTTCATCTCTTTACTGAAGTCCTGTTTAAACACATGATTTTAGCTTATAAGACTGTATAAAGAAATATAATAGAAAACATGTGTGAATTCTGATGAATGTGTCTTCCTTTCTGAGGCCCAGAGCCATGACTGCCTCTTCAACAAGGTTGTCATTATCAGACAGTCTGTTAACAACTGGATATCTCATTCTGGATTCTCCTATCAAAAGGAACAAAATTGCCAGCTCATTTGTCTGGTTAACACCTAATGGGATGATTTTGAACCATACCTCTAGACCAAGAAAACCCATACTGGTTGTGATCATAAAAAGTCAAATATTTATGTATGAATCTGACTCCAGTTGACAACATGATCATTATGGTTCCCCCAAATTTTCTGGTACGTTTCATTGTCTGGTTGATTTTTAACTTCATGTAAATGCCTTTGAACTGACAGCTTGATCAAAGAGGTAGTTAAAGTCTTCACCATGATTCAGGAAACCAGCTAAAGAGAGTGTTCTGCTGTCGAAGGAAGGGTTTCCTGCGATCACTTTCAGATATTAGTGTGTAAGAATGACAGTCTATAATTGAGGCTGGTCTAGAGAGTGATTTGAGTAAAGGTTAGCTGGCAGGGTTAGAAAGCAGACAAAGCAGGCTATAGAGCTATAGATTGACCTAACATTGACAGGAACACGCGGATTTCTAGGATAAAACACAGACTCGCTATCGATCTACTGACAACTGTTTCCCTCAGAGTATGAATCAAAATTAGTCCTATCATATTAAAATAACCTCATGCGATAGTCCAAGAAACTTTCTCTAACTTTTTTACCAGAACACTTTACACAGAAACTAAATTGTCTGAACTGTCAATTAAAGCTATCTCCTGAGTCTTTTGTTGACAACCCACACTGTTCTCAAACAGGCTGTTACTGCTCACATTTTATGATAGTGAAAAACACAATCTATCTATTATTGCAGTGACAATGTAAAAACATGAATTGCTGAACATTTCTTTCACATTAGTAACTGAAAACCTTTTTAATACAGAGATAAAAGCTTATAGAAAGCTTTTGAGAACTCGAAACAGTGCATGGTAACACACGTATCGAACATTATAGAGTTACAATGAGTTCAAAGTCCTACGGTTATCGCAAGCTGCTAGATAGTAGTTAAGCGCCTAGGCTTATGGGAAGAGAGAATTTTTTTGGCAAGTCTGCATCTTGAATGAGAGAATATAAATTATTCAAATGATGGTTTGTAGCGTTAAGCTGTGACTGTCTGTAGTCAGAAGATAGAATCAATCCATTAGAGAAATCCTCACCTACAAAGCGACTCTACGTCAAACTCTATTATTTACACAGTAAAACCACTTTACAATAAGCTTTTAGTTTCACCTAGCAGTAAATGTTAGCCAGTGGTCTATGGAGATATATTGTTCCACTAACTACCTTTAGGAGACAGTGCTGTCCTGGGAGTTCGACCATCATCCATAGAAACTGGAAAACATGCAGATTCTCTATTAACAAAAACACTCCTAATACATGTATATTCATAGACAGCACTTTAGCCTACTTATGTTTCAGAACAATTGTACTTAAAATATAAACACAATCACGTTTAGTTATTACTGAAATACTTTCCTTCTCACTCCATCTCACTGAAACTACATAATGAGCCTAATTATACACATACATGTGCTCCAGTGTGGCAGACTATAAAGGGTTTGTTTGTTTGATTGGGGTTTAATGTTGTACTCAAGGGTATTTCACTTATATGACGAC